>VYYJ01003379.1:0-16821 GCA_021029165.1 Cyphoderus albinus | reverse complement strand
TGGCCAGGAAAGGGTTAGGAAGGCCATGGTGGACATTAATCTGTAGCTCAGACTCTGCTCTTTCTTATAGGAAAAAACTTCCTATGAAATTGTCTATCAATAATTTGTAATAAGCACGTTATCCTAGTCTAACTTCCAACCGATAATCCTTTATTCAAATGACAGAAATAAAAAGTGTTGACATTCTTGTAAAAAGACGTTTGTTCTGTTTAATAATAACTTGAAGAAATGAGAGATTCGTAAGCAGCTATTCCATCCTTGAAATGTTTCGCAGATAAATACCTTGGAGGTTACCTCTGTTGCATCCTTTCAGTTCCAGCATACATCCATCAACATCTTTCTCGAGCATTGTTGAGAAAGTTGATTGTGATGTTATGAAAATCCGAAAATCTTCCGAAATCCTTTACTACCTGTTGCTCTGAGATGTGAGGACTTCACCGATCGTCTTCGCTAGCAGCAGAGCAGAGGGTCCACTTCAACTTTAGGAATTATACCGCTGGTTCGTAATGTTTGCAATGCTTTCACTTCCGCTCTGTATTTTCGTTGAGTGCAGCATCAAACCGCATTATGTAAGAATGGATGATAATTGCTGCTTTTATCTTTTCCTTGTCTTATATTACATCCCTAATATTTTTTCTTCCGTGTAGCAACATTGCATTTTCTCCGGATCTTTGCGGAGTGAAAGTGGAGAAAGTGGAGAAAGTTTTCTTTACTTTCACATTAGGCCGAATAGTCTAGCGGATAATGGCGTCAGACTTCGGATCTGAAGGTCGCAGGTTCAAATCCTGTCTCGGTCGTTCAATTTTGTTTTCCAGGCGTTTTAAATCAAATTTAAGGCACCCATTAATTACTTTTCAGATTTTGCTAGTTTTTATTTCGTTTTTTCCAGTTACACTACCATTGATGACTGTGAAAATCTACAAAAAAGATGGTGTCTCACTTAAAATGCTAAATTATTAACACAAGAATAATTATAATGATGTTTAAATGTTTGGTATGACTAATTTAAAACTAATTAAAAACGGTAATGTTGATATTTGGTATGTAATGTATGAACTTAAAATGCTACTCTTATCGTTTAATTAACTCTATGTAAAAGTCTAAATTTCGCTCACAGAGTTTATTCTAAAAATATCTCGTTATAATCTGCATTGATTTTTTTAAAAGACTTAATTCCCTCTGTAGAGTAATTATTATTAAAATCTTAATTAATTACAACATAAAATTACTGCTATTTAAAATCTACATTAGTCCTATACTAAAATGGCAGTTCTTGTGAGTAAAATGGTTTAAATTGTTCAAATTTGTTTTGTGAAATCATTAGTTAGTTTGAGTGGATAATTAAAAGGCAGCGAGCGACAAATTGCAAGTTTTTCTTTGCTAGAACACTTTTCGGTTCAGTTTGCTGCTTACTAATTCATACCTTAATTATAAAAACTAGGAAAAAATTATTTGGCAGTGATTGGTTAGCATAGCCTAACCTAACAATCCTGAAGTTTATGAGGTATTAAGAATTAAAATTGGCAGTGTCAGTTTAACAGGGAGATTTAGGATTACACAGAAATGGGGTTTAAACAACTTTTTTAAGCAATTAAAAGTACAAACGAGTTTGCAATATACAAATCGAAATCACAAATGTGTGTACACACTTTTTCAAGCGTTCATTATACACATGTGTCCATATTTTTTTAAAAGCTCATGTTCTTCATTATTGGCCATCTCACATTCATCCTGTATTTGGCACATTAAATTCACAGTAATTTACACCGTATTTTAATTACTATATTTTAAGTTTGCTTGCTTGCGTTCACTTAATTATTCTTAAAGTGATTTCACATGACTTAGACAAAAACTAATTAGAATTATTAACAAGCTGGATGTGACTTAATTGTGCAAATATTTTTTTAATCAGCAAGAATTTCATTACCAAATTCAGGGTGCACTTTCAGTACGCATTTTTTATCTCTACGAACGAAGAAAAATTCTTTTCATGATCTACATGCTCATGTCTCCTGGTCTGTACAAAATGATTTAATGTGAAAGTACGTCATAGTGAACCTATCTAAAAAGATATATAGCACCTTTTACATAAGTTTTACATAAATCTTGCTCATTTAACAACTAAATTAACTCAATCAATTAAAATTACTCGTCCCTTACTTTGTAGTATTTATAAAAAGTGCAAATATAATTTTACAAATAAAATTGTTTACACGCATGAAAATGATAAAAATTAATATATTTAGGTAATGTAGCTATTTATATTTTTATTACATGGGAAATTAAAAATTAAAACCGGAATTGCTGAAAAATTAATATTGATTTTATTGTCTATGTCTTGATGCATACTTGGCATCTTGAAATTCTAGTTCTCAAGTAGCCACTCTTGAGTGTTTCTGATTTTGGCTTGTCGAACTGGTCTCGGTCTTCAATGGTGGCGAGCCAGAAGGAATATTTATTAGCGTAGTAGTGACACGTGCCTCGGGCACCGTTGCACTCGATGAATGGCGTCGCTCTGAAATGCTCCAGGCATGAACCTGGACTTGCCAAGGATTGACCTCCTCCTTCTGCACCAGCAGCCGTGTACTAATACAAAATTTGGGGGTAGAATTTAGAAGGTGAAAAATGTTCATAAATAATGTTCGTAAAAATTCATACCATGACAAAACTGTATCCTATCCAAAGGCTGCTCCAGCCACCTGGACAGCTGGGAATGTCAATCGATTGACTGTGCACAGCGATGACGTTGGTAGGTGCTTCACAGACCACGCATCTTGAAATGTGTTGTCTGATGGCGTCCTCCGACACTGGCATCATGGGAATAGGACCGTTGGTGGAGAGCCAGTACGACTTGTCATTTCTACTGGCATAGTTGCACACGTCATTGATGTCACAGAAGAGGAAAGGCATCGTGCTAAATCGACGAATGCAGGAGCCAGCGAATCCCAAATCTTGATGGTGGGCCTTTTCATTGCCCTCGATGTACAGGAGACTGTAACCATCCCATAATCTTGCTTGTCCAGCGGGGCAGTCTGGAACCATGGTGGATTGACTGTGCTTCACAAGCAAGATTCCAGAGAGGTAGTCTCCAACTTCCTGGCATGTTTCTCCTTGATTTCCCTTCGCACCGGGGAAACCAGGAGGGCCCTGTGGTGTGCGAAAAGTATGATAAAACCATCATTCGAAGTTTTAAAAAAAAGTTTCAAAAGAGTTTAAGAAATCTTACCGGCTGTCCATTTTGTCCATCAAAGCCCCGGTCACCTTTAGGCCCTGAATTCAACAAAATTAGCATTCATGAACTGGGGTACATTTCCAGAATGGTCAAATGTTTGTCTATGCATGTTAATAAATACTTACCTGGCAGGCCAGGAGATCCCGGTATTCCGCCTATTCCAGGTCGACCACTTTCTCCTTTCAATCCTGGCAAGCCGGGCGCACCAGAAAGTCCCGGCAGTCCAGGCTCACCTTTCTGACCAGGGAATCCAGGTATGCCGCTTTCACCTAAATTAACGCATTTTTAAGACTTAGATTTGTCGCCTTAATTTCAATATTCAATTTCTCTATCCCGATGCAATCTCTGTGTAACCTTTAGGTCCAGTGGTCGCAGGCAGTCCAGGTTCTCCTCTATCTCCCTTCGAACCTCTGGTACCAGGCAGACCAGGTATTCCACCCAACCCTTCCAAACCACGGTCTCCCTTCGGTCCTCCTAGTCCTGGCGAACCTGGAATGCCATCAAATCCTCTGTCTCCTTTCATTCCAGAAAGTCCAGGTGGTCCAGGATCGCCTCTCGGACCCGGATCTCCTTTGATGGAAGCGGTTCCAGGCGCACCGGGGATACCTCGGTCGCCCTTCTCACCATGCAATCCAGGTGGTCCGTCAAATCCGGGAGGTCCAGGTCGTCCATCTACTCCCGGTAAACCTATAAACAGAAAATGTGGCAAAAAATTAGAATTCAATTGCAAATCTTCTTATTTCATATTCATTTCTAAGATTCATTTACCAGGTGATCCAGAAAGTCCCCGATCTCCCTTTTCTCCTTGCTGGCCAAGAAGTCCAGGTTCTCCAGGTGGACCAACTGGACCTGGCAGTCCAGGGAAGCCAGGCTCGCCTGTGACAATCAATTAAAGAATTAGTTTATCTTCTTATTTAAAAATTACAGCAAATGTTTCAAAGATTGTGTAAGTTTGCAAGGCACCCTTCATTCCCGGAAGTCCGTTGTAGCCGTCTCGTCCAGGAGGTCCAGGTAGTCCAGGCAAACCTTTCTCGCCAATCGTTGATGCACTTGGTCCAGGAGGTCCCCGTGGACCACTGTCGCCCTTAGGCCCATCGAATCCAGGTGTTCCAGGAAGTCCAGGTGTTCCTGGGTAGCCTCTGTCACCCTAGACCAAAACAAAGAATTTTTCCATAAAAGTAAGATGAAGTATTGAATGACTTCGGTAATTAGTGGGTGGGTACCTTGAGACCAGGGAATCCGTCGAGTCCTGATAAACCAGTTTCACCTTTCAATCCCGGTAATCCGGGTGGTCCAGGCATTCCCTTAATTCCAAACACAGACTGACCTGGTTCTCCCTTTGAACCCTTCTCACCGGGGAATCCGGTTAATCCAGGTTGTCCCTACACACATTCGTGTACGTTTTTATTCTAATTCTTATTCAAACTCAAAATGTAAAAGATTAATTGTGTTATATGATTTGTGGACTCACGGACAGTCCAGATTCTCCCTTTGAACCAGGCAGACCATCTCTTCCAGGCTGTCCTTTTTCTCCCGTAGGTCCAAACGGTCCATCTGGTCCTGGGTAACCTCTATCACCCTAATTAAGTTTTTCAAAACAAAATTTTTTAGTTGGACCTTTGAATTTATGGAATTTATTGTTGGATTTGAATATTTAATTCTCAAACCTTGTCACCAGCCAAACCGTCAATGCAAGGCTGCCCTGGGATTCCAGGCTGACCGGCGAATCCCTACTCAAGACAAGAAAACAAGAGTCAGAAATTGTATTACTTTATTATCACTTGCGGGGGACTTTTGTTCCAAAACTTACCCTCTCCCCCTTGAGTCCTGGAAATCCAGGCAGTCCGGTAGTACCCTTCAAGCCAGTCAAACCAGATATTCCTGGAGGTCCTGTAGGACCACGATCTCCCTTCTGTCCGACAAACCCTGGTGGTCCGTAACCTGGCAGTCCAACATCTCCCTTCTCTCCAGGTGTTCCATCCAAACCGGGTGGTCCAGGAGCTCCTCTCTGACCATGTGGACCAGTCTCTCCCTTTTGACCTTTTTCCGAAGCCCTGCCGGCTTCTCCCTTTGGTCCGATTGGACCAGGTGGGCCCTGATCTCCTTTGATTCCACCCGGCCCTTGAAGACCTACAATGCCAATACAATAGTGCCAAATTAAATAATATTTGATTAAGTCTAGCTCGATGGGAAAAGGAAATGAAAACTCCTCTAACCTGGAAGACCGGATAGCCCAGGTGGGCCTGGAGCACCTTTCTCTCCAGGAATTCCGGGGTAGCCAGCATCTCCCTTTTCTCCAGGGAACCCAGGAGGACCCTCAAACCCTCTGTCACCTTTGTCAGCTTTAGATCCTGGAAGTCCGTCCAATCCGGGAGGTCCTGGCGGTCCAGGTAGTCCCCGAGGTCCTACGAAACCTTTCTGGCCATCGAATCCCGCCAACCCATGCTCACCTTTCGGACCTATTTTAAAAGCAAAACACGTGTTATCTATCTTGTCTCATTATAACTTTGTTAGGTATAGTTCTTATTCTTATAAGTACCAGGGAATCCAGGAAGCCCAGAAGGTCCTGGTTCACCCGGTAATCCTCTTTCTCCCTTTAAGCCGTCAAATCCAGGTGGGCCTTGCACACCAGGTGGTCCAGGAAAACCTGGTGAGCCTCCAGGACCCGGATCTCCCTTCGGACCTCTCAAACCCAGCAGACCACCATCACCTTTGTCGCCCTTCTCCCCAGGAAATCCGGGTGGACCAGATAAGCCTGAACAAAAGAAAATTTCACTGCTGAATAAAATTAAATGTCAAATGAATGTAAGAAAAATTTAAAGCGTTAATTTACCAGGAAGTCCAGGTCGTCCGGGTAATCCAATAAGACCGCTTTCTCCTTTGTCTCCTCTTGGACCCATTGGTCCTGGTGGTCCTGTTCCAGGTACACCGGCGTCACCTTTAAAACCCCGCTCTCCATGCCTTCCAGGTAAGCCTATTAATATAAAATGGCACAATTTACAGTACTTGATCCGCAAGGAGTATCAAGTCAATGAGAATATAAAATTTTCTCACCTCCTCGCCCAGGGTCTCCCGGTTCTCCAGGGAAGCCCAAAGGTCCCATATCTCCTTTATCGCCCCTGGGACCTGGCAATCCTCTTGGTCCCACCGGTCCGGGCGGGCCAGATTCTCCTTTCATACCCCTGTCTCCGGGTCTTCCTTGCAATCCTGGAGGTCCAATAGGTCCCGTGTCTCCCTTTTCTCCGGGTGATCCAGGAGCTCCAGGCAATCCTGGCGGACCTTTAGTCAAAAATTCCGCTGCAGGGCAAGAACCAGCAATTCCTTTAACTCCTTTTGGTCCATAGTCTCCTTTGTAACCGCGCTCGCCATTCAGACCAGGGTAACCACGTTCGCCTTTCATGCTGTCACCTTTCTCTCCTTTCAAACCTGGAATTCCTGGAGCTCCCGGAATCCCATCCAAACCTGGCTGACCTCTGTCTCCTCTTTCACCTATCAAATGAATTAAATGAAATCGTAAGTGAAGAAAGTAAACGCACAAAAGTTCTGAAACCTCTTTTAGCCGATAATGCATCAAATAATGATTTACCTTTTGGTCCACCCAATCCAACAAACCCAGGATAACCCTTCTGGCCCTCAGGACCAGGCAATCCAGAGTATCCTGGTGCACCTGGTTCCCCTCTGTCTCCCTTTGTACCAATGGGGCCTTCAATCACCGGCGCAACTGCCGCGTCACCTTTGTCACCTCTTTGTCCAGGTGCGCCAGATATACCTGTTGGTGACAATCAAATCAATGATGATTAAGTAGATTTTGCTTTGCTTTCTATTAACGTTTTACACGTCGGTTTTTATACATATTTTTCAAACCTGGCAAACCATCATTTCCGGGCGGTCCAGGTATTCCGGGCAGACCATCTTCACCCCGTTCTCCCTTATAACCTGGAATTCAATTCAGTCATTTAAAGTTTGAAACTCCTTATTGAATTAATTAAGAGTTGGAGTTGACTGATTTCTTAAAAATCAAATCAAGGATATAAACATACCTCGATCTCCAGGTGGACCGGATGGACCAGGTAGTCCCGGATTTCCGGACAAACCTCGCTCTCCCTTGAAGCCGGGTTCACCTATGAAAAGGAAATGTCACAATATAATTTTAATGAAAAGTAATAAATTTGAAGATAAAAGATTTTCGTGTCCGCATACCAGGACGACAATCTGGACAAGCTCCTCCAGGTGCACCTTTCTGCCCTTCTGTTCCTGGTAATCCGGATCTATAAAATAATATTTAAAATTAGAAAACACTGAATTAGCCAAAGGGATTGTGACAGAAATAAAAACTTGCCTTCCAGGAATTCCATCTCTTCCCGGGGACCCTTTGACACCTGGAGGACCTCTAGGACCGGGAATTCCGTCCTTTGCATCTCCGGGAATACCACGAGGACCAGTGAATCCCTTTTCTCCCTTCTGACCAGCTATATTTTGTAATTGGACAATTAAATGCTTTTTAGCTGTGTTCATCATTTTGTTAAAGTGTGCTGTTTACAAAATATCATTTGCAACTTACGTATTCCATCCCTTCCAGGTGCACCATCCATTCCTTTTGGTCCCTGTGTCAGTTAATCATAAAGGTTAGTTCAGATTTCGCAACCATAAACTTTTAAGAGCAAAACTTTAAATGGCTACGCAAGCTTCACCTGGATTGACATTCCCTTTTCACCTGGTAATCCTGGAAGCCCAGGAGGACCCGGCTGGCCTGGAATTCCAGAGGAACCTCTTTCACCGGGAAGTCCGTTGAATCCACCGACGCCTTTCTCTCCTTTCGGACCAGGCAAACCTTCCAGTCCATCTCTTCCAGGAAGACCGCGGCCACCGCCAGGACCCGGCGGTCCTGTAACACCAGGAAGACCAGGAACTCCATCCTCTCCTTTTGGCCCGGGTAAACCTGGATATCCTCTTGGGCCTTCCGGTCCCGGAGGTCCCGCAAGTCCTTTAAGACACTTTTTAACAAATAGAAATTTCTAATAATGATTCTCTTCTTAAGGGAATTTTTGTTGTTAATAATCTGATGATCGTTACCCCAGGAGGGCCCTGCGGACCAGGCAATCCTTGGAATCCTTTCTCTCCGTCACGACCAGATTCGCCTTTCTGGCCCTTAAGGCCACTTAAACCTGGCAAACCGGCTTCGCCTCTGTCACCCTTTTGTCCAATGGGCCCAACAGGTCCTGGGTAACCATCCCGTCCCTAAAAATTTACTTTCGTGTTTGAAAATTATCAGAAACCTACATTTGAATTAAAAGTAATAATTTAATTACTCTTGGCCCTGCAGGTCCTGGCAAGCCTTTTTCTCCCTTCATTCCTGGTTCTCCAGGCAGACCTGTATAAATTCACAAGAAATTTAAAAGTGGATAGAAAAATCCCGAACATTTTTGTATTTAAATTATGTTTTAAAGGTCTTTTACCTACCTGGAAATCCGGGACTTCCAGGTTGCCCGCCTGGCCCAGCGCTTCCAATGTCTCCCCTCTCGCCTTTAAATCCCGGCTCCCCTTTCGGTCCGACAAACTGTGTACCGTTTAGGTTCCAAGCGGTTCCATTGATATTTCCTGGAGGACCCGGGTAACCTCGTGGTCCCTTGTCTCCTTTTTCTCCTTTTTGTCCTTCAAAGGCCAGACCCATCTCGCCTTTCTCTCCTGGATGACCCGGTAAACCTGACGCGCCCTAACAAGCCAATTAAAATTAATACTTGAAGTAAAACGGTTCTAGTTACACTAGGTATTTGGACGTACCGGTAATCCGCCGTCGCCTTTGCCACCCTTCATTCCATCCAAACCGGAGGGCCCAGGAGGACCAGTGGGTCCTGCGGGCCCGTCCAAACCCGGCTCTCCCTTTTGCCCCTTTCCACCAGGTCTCGCAATGGCAGATTCTCCCTTTGTACCTGTATTCAATGATTACAATATTACAAAGATAATTTTCATCAGTCGCGAAATAAATTCTTGAATATGGCCACACGTTTAAGTGAAGAATTAACGCGTCACCTTTTTCTCCGGTAAGTCCAGGAACTCCTCTTGGACCTGGACTTCCGGGCAGGCCAGATATACCTGGAACACCCTAAGAAATTTACCAGATATTATGTGATTGCGTAATGATAATTATTTAAATTAAAACAGCTTGTCCTGTTTAAAAACGCTACACTTACATCAGTTCCGTTGCAACCGTCCAAACCGTTTTTGCCCGAAGGTCCTTGAATACCCTGAAGTCCGGGGATACCTATTAAAAATATTCATGATTATTATATTAATGTACTTAGTTTATCGTTAATTTCGTAAATCGTTTCTGACTGTTTTACCTGGAATTCCTGGAAAACCCGGCATGCCCATTTTTCCCTGTGACAGAAGAAGCGCAGTTAAATTCTATTCTCACATGTAAACAATTTATTGCATTGACTTGTCGTTTATCGCTTACTCGATCTCCTTTTGGACCTCGGGGGCCTTGTAAACCTGAATCGCCCTTTTCACCTTTCGGTCCCGGAAGTCCTTCCATTCCTGATTAAAACAATTAAAACATACATTATAAAATTGAGTCACTCTTCCATTAAAATCGTTAATTGTTTCATTTTACCTGGAAAGCCCTGTTGACCCTTTTCTCCCTGTGGACCAGTTCCACCCGGTGGACCTCTGGAGCCCTTTTCCGCCATGCACCTTGTCATACAGCAGCCTCCACATTGCGTGTCATTTCCACGCAATGACCCGGTAAAGTAAGGACCGAAGGGATTCGACGGTTGGGAAAATGACGTTTGGTTATATCTGTTGCCGTATGATCCACCAGGCGTGCCTCTGCTCGATGCGTAGGGGTCATAGTAGGAGCCGTCACTTCCTCTGCTGCCATCGCTTCCTCTACTGCCGCCTCTGCTTTCACCGCCCCTTCCGGTCGCGTAGGGGTCATCTACTTCATTTCCGTATCCTCTTGTGTCACCTCCTCCTCCGTAATACGACACACCTCCATTTGAGTGTCCGTCGTTTGAGCTGCTCGCGTATCTCGTCGAGTCATCTCCGTTAAGATCACGCCGGCTGTAGCTTCCGTCACCGTTTCGTACGTAGTAAGGGTCTTCGCCGGAGCGGACGGATCCGCCGTTCTGACTATTTCTGTTGTTAAAGTAAGACCCATCTTCCGTCCTGATCCCATGCGAAGTTGTTGAGTCTTCAAACTGCAAACGAGTCAATTTTGAACAATCTCATTATTACATATTCACTTGACGCATAATACTTAACAGGAAAAGCGTTTCCTTCAGTGTGATAAATCGACAAAGATTAGTTCGTTTGGAAATTATTGCATGGAAAATTATTCATTGTTTAGCCAGGACCAGACACATTATCATATCAAGTGCCTCGTTGAGGTCGCGCTCGTGACTAAATAAAGACTCTTCGCTGCCCATTTGAAAACGTCGCGTGTAATGTAACTTTCTGAATATGGACCAGGCTGAGGACTATTTAGTAACAAGCTTGTAACAATTTACACGGGACTTTTTCAGAAAAATTCTCCAGGGGACGCTATGCAATGTAATGTAATAATAATAATATTTAATGTTTGCATGTCCTTTGAAATAAATGGACGCAATGTGCACGATGGACCAGACAGGAATTCGAGATAGTGAGACGATGCGATGGCAGATAGTCATGAATGCACATTTTCATTATGTTTATGTTACATTGTTACATTCTTTTGTAAGTACCAGTTCAAGTCTATATTTTGTCTTGTCCAGTGACTTTTTTAACCGCTGCTGTTTTTCTCGTCTCGAGTCTCGACTGACCCTAAACCGGACGTGGCAAGATCATGTGAAAGATACAGGGACGATAAGAAAAAATGAAGCTTGTTCGTCGTCGCATTACAAAAGGGGTAGTGTAGTAATAATAATGATTCCATAATTGGATCGCATCATCGTCATCATTATCATTATTCACCTCCTCATTTTCTTCTCTGGTCGTGATACATCCAAAATTAAATCTTTCTTGTAATCACAGATCGACTGGCAGCATAGCAGTAGCAGCAAGCAGTATCTGGTAAAGTAGCTTAAACCTTCTTAAACTCAATCAAGCTTTACCTTTGAGTAAGCATAAAAGCACGAGTAAGTCTCATTTTCAGTTCTGAAACGAGAGAGAAAATCGGACAGTGTAATTTTCACGGAATACTTTTCAATGAAAAGCTCAGCAGGTGGAGATTAAAGGACCATTTCTTCTCGTCATCTCATCTCACGCCGTTGCCTCCATTTTCATCTTTGATTGTTTTACTAAATAACATCAACATCGCATAAACTATGAAAACAGCACTGAACTGTTTTTTCTTCTGGAAATAATAATGATTTTGATTATGACAGGGATAATGATGACGATCCATTTGGTGTCTATTTGGAATGTAGCGTGCGTGAGAATTGCAGCCATTACATAGACTTATACCAAAGTCGGGTCAAACTAAATCCATGTATCTATGTAACGTTTATTGAACTCGTATAGGAAAAAACATCTCAAGAGAAGCCTAAAAAACATTCCTTCTGCTTACGTATGTATGAGGCGGAGCAAGCCAAAAAAAGTTTGGTTTCAGCAAAGATTGAAAAACGATAATTTAAAAATCATTTTAACTTTTTTGTCACCATCAATCAACACACATGATTAAACATTCCAAATTTACATAAATACGGAGTCATCAATAAAAGTGTGAAGTCATAAAATGATTACATGAATGAAGTGAAAACGACGATGTGATGATCATTGATCCTCAGAGAGAGGCGTTTGCATAAATATTGCTGAATTATATGCAAAAAGTTTTTTGCAATTTTTATCATGTCTACAGTGCTGGTGCTGATGACAAGGAATTCTCCAGAGTTTATTGCTTGAAATAAAAGTAAAGTGTCGACATTTCTCCTTTTATTTTTCCTCGCTCCATATCTGAACTTTAGAGACAGGAAAAAGCAAGTCTGAAGGAATGGTATTTATGAGAAAAAGCATGACAAGCTCTAGGAGCAGCAGCAGCGATATGTCAAGAAGTGTGTTAAAATTGCTCCTCGTGCACATATCTTCTCCTTGCCCGTGGAGTTATCATAAATTTGGCTGTGAATGTTATCAAATGACGGCGCATCCCTAGAGCGTTAAATACCTTTGGATTGTGGGGAGTGATAAGAAGCAAGAGCACTGGCACTAACTGAGACAGAACGGAGATTTCACAGTTGCTCACAGCTGGAACTAACTCCAGCGTTTTTACCACTTACGACTACAAGCGAAACTAAAGGTGAACACTGAGATTCAGAGATCGTCAAGATTTCAAGATTCCAGACCAGACAGAGAAAGCATTTTATTTTCTTATTTGAAAGAAAAACAAGGAAGAGACCAGCACATTAGTACACGCTCATTGCTTACTTGCGTAGAATTTTTTTTCCAGAAATTTATGACCCTGATATGTCGTCTGCTAAGAGATATGAAGCAAAAATTTTCATTGAGTAGGTAGAGCAGTGAATCATGAATGAGAGAGCATGTCGCGATGAAAATAATGTTAAATCTTATCATGACCTCTTGGCCCGTTCACACACTTTTCTCAGCTTTTAGCCAGTCAGTCCCGTCATAATGGCCTTGTTGTTATATGTAACTATCTAAGAGAACGTTATGTTATAAGCAGCAGTTCATGGTCTATCTTTTCCAACTTAATGATAATAATAATATTTATAGAAATGATGTGATATGATATAATGCGCAAGACAAGACATAATCTTGGAGATTCTTTTGATAGCAGTGTTTTCCTCCCAAAAAACAGAGCATTTTTTTCCTGCAATAATTTCTTGAAGATCAAGTTAATGTATTAAAATGAAAACTAGACAAGTGACCATGAACAAGAAAAAATTCTCGTGCTTGTTTTTTTTTCATGAGTCGTTCACAGCTCGAAAGAAATTTTATTCACCTACGTAATATACTGGAGAAGACGAACCCTTTCAAATTCCACATTTGTAAATGAACAAGAAGAAACCGTGGACGTGGTTGATGTGTTCACACCTTTAACAAAACATAAATGTTTTTTCTTACTCTGCCTATTCTCTTCTGTTCCACTGTCAAAGTCAAAGTGAAGCTCGTCTTTGAAGTAATAATGAACCGTTGTTTAAAATTCATAAGCAAATTATATCAACCGAAGCAAACAAAACGCCTTTCGGAAAGTTCAAGCAACCGTTGTTGTTCTGTGTGTGTGCATAAAAAGCCAAGATTGACTTGAGCAGACCAACTTATTCTCATTAGATTCGGAACAAATCTTCCCAAGGTACATAAACTTTGACAAGGTTCCGTCGAATGGATCCAACCAAGAAGAAAAAATAATCATTTTGAAAAGCATGATCGGTTTTCTTTTCTGTCTACCTTGTCATTTTCCAATTTGATGGTTGAATAATAACAATAATGATGATTATGAGGATGAGAAATAATTATTATTACGACAATCATTTAATAGCTATTAAATAATTGTTGCCCGAAGGGTGAAATTAGATAAATTGGGAGATGGAGCAAAACTTTATTTAACTTTAGGTAAAGAAACTTTATTTTTTTCCTCTCTCTTTCGTCACGCCATGCCTTGCAATTTGTTTACGGTATTAAGTCAAGTCTAAGGCTCTCTCTTCGCTCACTTTTTTCCATGTAAGCATGTCCATAACCCTTTTTAGCTCAACCCTCCCCCAGCACACCTTTACAAGTGTTTTAGAGTGTAGCAAGTACCAACATTACCAACTAATGAAAAGGAAGGACGGATGGATGGAGTGATTCAATTCATGCCTTGCTTTGCATCCATCCATCCGTCCAAAGCGATTCCCAGTCTCAATGACCCTTGTGACTAATGCACCCTTTTACATGCCATATTACACACTTCATTATTACTATTTTTATTATTTATTTAGTTACTCGAGAGAGAGAGAAAAATGTGTGCGCCTTCCTTTATTTTTGCTCTTGTGTTTCTTCCTGAGTGCAGAGGAACTTCTCTGAGGTTCACTAATGAACGAGAGGAGGAAGAAAAGGAGGCAGGAAGAGTTCATGGGAGGTAAGAAAGGAGAAAAACGGTCGTAAAGAATACCTTCTTGGATAATAAGATGAAAGAAGAAAAGGTGCCAGAACTTTTATGAGTTTTTCTTCTACATGATTATTACCGTGTGTGAGTGTGTAAAAAAATAATGTACATTATGGCATCCTATTACCTCTTTGTGTACACCCTCTCTATTTGTAATTCATTCTTCACCTCATCTCATTTCAGTTTTTACAAAATAAATGATAATAGAACTTTTCATTTCGTGCTTACGTTACATTCAACATTCGCTGCTGCTGCTACCAAACCAAAGGAGAATGCGAAGGTGTCGTTTTATAGCTTCTGTGTGTGGTGCGTAAATGTGCGTAGTCTGTAAAAGGCATTAGGTGTACACTTTGAACGGCTAGAATTGCGTCATAAATTTTGATAAAATACAGAGAATAATATGAGATGTATTTATTACTTGTCCCGTCTCTCCCTGTTTTCTCAGACTCAGTGAATCTCAGCTCAGAGTCAGACTCAGTCCCTGTTGTATCAAGCAAGTGGAAACGCTTAAAGAATGAAATGCAAACAAGGCAAGAATTTCTCTTGTTATTATTTTGTTCTGGCATTGGCCATGTGTGGGGGCAACCTTAACTTTTAACTTAAAAGACTTTTAAAAATCCACTCTTGGGAGCTGCAATTTGAGCTGAAAAGGATTACTCAGAGTCAGGAAGGAAAACGCTCACAAACTAAACTAAGCAACTAAGCTCCAAACTTGAAGTTGAACCAACAAACTTCACAAGATCGACAAATCCTTCCTTGCCTGCTTTATGATTGTGGTAAGAGGACATGTTGTGGCAAACAATGGATGGACAATCAAAATAAATACACTAGCCGAGCTTTATTTATTTTCTACGCATTTGAATAACCAATCATTTGTTCGTTACATAATAATAGCAATAGTAGTAATAATAACGATGATAATAGCGCACTCAGTGACAGTAATAATCGTCCCACGAGATTCTCTCTAAATAAGGTTTGCATTCACCTAAGAATCAAATTGTGAAAAGCAAACCAACCAAAATGCAAATGCATACACCATCAAGGTAATGAATGCAGTGCAGTGACCGCTAGTTTCCATTCCGTTAAAAATTGTTATTTTTTTTTAAATTCAACAATGTGGACAAAAGTTTCGACCAGTGCCAACAGAATGAAAAGCACTGTCCAAAGACCTTGATAGCCGTATCATCCAGTAATTCATATTTATTCTTAAGGTTTCACTTTCATGGACAGGGACCACCTTGCTTGAAATTTAAATGTATTTTTGTGTGCCAAAAATCATATCTACCTAAAGTTAAATGCGAACAAAATTATTCGATACGGCTGTACCTTAAAGCTTAACTAACTTCATGATGTTATCTCTGGCTCATTGTATATAAAATATTGACTTAATTTTCCAGTGCCGGTAAATTGTTATTGTTAGCTCCCGGCCAAGAGGAGAAAATCATGAAAAAGAAGGAAGTTTCACTTTAATCATAAGTTGCTCCGTGTTAATAAAAGCACATAAGTCTTTAAATCTGCTTCATTTTTCTGAAATTTTTATTTATTCCAAAAAATTTACCTGATTTCTAAATCACCATTTTCGATATAAAAAAGTAAGAAAAAGTAACGCTTTACCTGCAACCTAAATCATCAACATCTTGAAAGTAGATTAAAATTCAATGTTACAAACAACGGTTAGAAAAGCAAAAACGTTCAACTGCCAGGAGTGGTTACGGCTAGGCTGTCCCTGTCCACATTCTTTTTCAGCTTTTTCCAAGGAGGTGTGTTTGTACTCATACTTATCCCAATTTAACTTTTACTTTTTATTTGATACCACCAGGATTCTTAAAATTAATTTCCTCATTTATCTCCCTTCATTGCTCACCAATGTCCACAAGGACAGATTTCAACAGACATTTTTATGATATTATGAAACATTCTGGGTTTGTTTGGGAACACGCTCTTTTGTTGTAGCAAGCATGGCACAAAAGTCTTTGATTTAATGCACACTCATTTACATATTATACATTAAACTGTAATAAATACTTAACGTGTGTACCCCGAAGACTGAAAATGACAGAACTGCATATTTTTGCGGCTTCCTTGCTCTCCAACTTATCATATCTTTCATTTCACTTTCGTCCAGCTTTCCAGCTAGCAACTATTTACGATAATTTTTTACATTACCTGTATAAGTACTAGTCAGTACCTATACCATTAGCCAACGAAACTTTACATTTATCTGCCAGAGACAAAGAGAAAAACAATAACATTCTTCATTTTCTTCAATCCACCACTGAACTGCCGTATAAGGTAACCATTTTGATTCGGCGTTTTCAACATCATCACATTACATATTTCAGCTAAGATTGAATATTAACTATCAAGTGAAAATGATTTTTAGCCTAGTCATTCATGAATTAAACAAGCTTTCATCTTTCGCTACGATATGAACCATTAAAAAACTGAATTACACTGACACTTTGAAAATCGTGTTTCAATCTTATTTGAGTAATTTCTCCAACTCAAT
>VYYJ01003378.1:0-16838 GCA_021029165.1 Cyphoderus albinus | reverse complement strand
GTGAAGGCGACGTCATCTTTTTCTCCATTTCGTCATCGTAGCACAAAGAAGCAAAAAATGTAATCTCTTTCTTGAGCTCAGACAACTTTTAACCACGAAGAGGAGGATGGATATTTTATTTGCATGTTTTGGGTTTTCAGACAAACAACAAAGCAGGAAGTGGGAAAGAAAAGGAAACGAATAAAAATCATTCTTTTGATGCAAGAAATGAAACGATGTTTGTGTCGTTGCGTGCATTAAGAAGACAAGCATCAAATAATGATATGTGCATCGCTTGCATAGTTGCATAACTCTAACAATCACGACCACATCAGCTTTGACAAAGAATTACAAAAACAATCTCTTACTAGATGCCATCAGCAGCCAAGGCTTCTAAACAAAAGTGCGTGATTTTTACGATGACATTAACGAAAGTCATGGGTTGGGTTGCATTCAGAGAGTGAAGAGAAAGAAAAATAGGATTTCAACGTAAACAAAAGACAAACGTAAAAACACAAATTTTTCCTGTGTGAACCAACTATCGAAATTTTCATGGTTTTTTCTCTCATTTCTCTGTTGAATTGATGGAGACGTACATAGTTTGCTAGATTGGCCGAAGCCGTTCAGAATTTTGTGTAGCAAGGAATTTAGTAAAAGGTTAAGAAATTGCAAAACGTGCCGAAGCAATGTCTTCTGCAAAATGTTTCCATCTTGTCTACGAAAATTTTCTTAGCACTTTTCTTACTTATTACATTTATTGGGAAACGACAGCCCGAGCCATCTTATTTCTCTGTTATAAAATGCGTGCAGTTAAACCAGCCAAGCCAAACAGTGTAAATGTAAAGTAAATAAAAAATCACACAATTTTCCCCTATCGCTGTGGAGTCGTATGTGCTAACATAAAAATAATAACGCCTGCCTTCGTTTACTTCTTATTTGCTCGTAAAAACTTTACGTTTTCCCCTTACTCTACGAATCTTACCTCGCTCAAACTTTCTTACGTAAGGATCGAACAACTAGTGAGAAAAACGAAGTGCAGTCCGGTGCATACCATCCACCATCACCATCATCATTTATTATCATCATCACATCACAAACTTTTTCAGCGCATCATTTTCCCCTCAAGTTTTCCAATGTGAGCAGCCGAAGTGTTCGTATTGTTTGTTGTTATAAGTAAAGCTCGTTCTTAGAGTCATTTCATTTTTCATTTCGTGACGAGGAACAGCAACCGTCATAAATTGCAGTTTGACGGTGCATTACATTACGAATGCAAACACGGTAGGCACAATCAACAAAATCCTTGCATGTTCAACTCAACTAACTTTTCTTATTAAAAAGGATTATTTCGAAGAAGGGGAAATGAAACTATTTCAAGATTTTTTTAAACAGAAGAAAACGGGATGTTTTCGCTGGCTCCTTCTCACAGGAGTGCTTTAATAATAGTATGATTGCTGCTTGCACTTCCTGTTTCGTGCAAAAGTAATAAATGTTCCTGGCTCTGTTGTTCTGGTGTATTTTGGACTTGTTAATTTCCTTCCTTGCAGTTGATGCTGCACGTCAACATGCAATTAGACATTTGTTAATCCCACCGATATAATATGTAAATATTACAGTAAGGATGGTGAGAACATGATACCAGCTTTTATTAACAGTTTTACACTCCACCGCTATTTTTCTAATTTCACTTGCTTCCACGTTTCGCTATATTTAGAATCAATCAAATTGCTGTCAAGCTCCGAAGCATGAGTATATGAAGTATGTGCAAATCCCTGTTAAAGCTGACCGGATTTATTAGTTGTACGTACATAGAAGAGATATTTTGAATTATTCCATTTTGCATAATGATATTTTACTGCGGGAACATTCATAATTGCAATTGCAAGCATTTGCAATGCTCGTAATGTCATTTACATAAAAAGTAATTAGGCAATGGTCATAGATCATGTCAAGACATGATGATTGTTTTGTAAAATTAATTATGTACTTACAATGGCAAGGCAAGATTCAGTAAGAGAAATGAATTACTAAAACAATAATTTTACTGAAACCAAATGGCGCAATTTATACAAACGACAATGGGCTTGAATGGGCAGATAAATTGAAATTAGAATGACACAATTTTACTCTGTACATTCCTGTCTGAAATGACAAGCGCAAAATAATTGCATCCATTAACCCGTTGTGTCACATGGTGCATAATTACAAATGAAAATAGTGTACCATTGCAAAAATTATCATTTTTTCTGAGTGCTATTGTATTCAGTACTCAAAATCACTCTAAGGACGTCGCTGTATTAATGCCACTAAAACCTTCATTTCTGATTGATTCAAACTGGAATTCACAATAACGTCAAAATCCGTTTCAATTCAACATAATTTTAATTTAGCAAAATGATTGTTTAGAAAAACACCTTCCTGCTTCATTTGCCGTTGAACGTAATGTGATAAAGGAAAGCATTGTTTCCAAAATTAACGTGTCATTCGTGTAAAATCGCAAACTGCAACTGACAAGTCGACCTTCTGTGAGGTTCTGTCATTCTTTTCTCTTAATTTGACGTGAATTACGAATTATCATGCGGACACGGTGTCAGGTGCCACATTAATGCGTTTTATTCTATTGTCTATCTATGCAGAAAACGTTTTTAGAGCCTTCTCTGAATTCTTCATTTCTTCTTTTGATAGAGATGTTGGTAAAAATTCTAGGTGATTTTTGATTCGTTACTCGTCGACAGCATCATCGTAATCATGCTTCAACACAATAATCACCTGAGACTCAAAGTGACTAATGAATTCTGTTTTGACTTTTGATTTCTTTCTAAAAATCCATCATTTCTGGTCCACATACAAAACAATTTTCAGCGAGGATGAAGGCAGATGGAGGAATTTGAGCTGAACAAGGAAAAAAACATTTCTATTCAATTCAGAGCACTTGTGCATTTCTCGTTGCCCTGTTGAAGTTGAATTGACGATGGCTTCTTTCTCGCTTTATGAATGCTTCTTGCACGCTTGACGGGATTTTATCACTTTTGTTTAGTTATGCACGCTGAGTTGATTTTAAGGCTGTTCTTTTACTTCTCCTAACGTAATAAATAACAAAGACAATTTGGGAAGCTTCAAGTTTCCTCGCTTGAGTTTACGGTTTGTTGTATGTACATTATTTGCTGTTTGGGGCTGATGATTTTATGTTGCTGCAGACGTGAAGATTTTGTGGTCTCTTCTTGGTCTCCATTGTGTTCTTTGCGAGCTCTTTTTTTCACAAAGGCTGAAAAGCATGCGTTGATTTTCCATGAAACCGTTTTCATAATATTTAACAAAAGTGAAACGGGCAGTAAAACAACATTGGCACGATGATTACTCATCATCATCGGTTTTTCGCTGAATCATCGTTTTTGGCTGTTGGCAGTGGCACATCAAAAAAGATGTAGTCACTGGGTACATGTAAGCGTGTCCCAAGCTCAAGTGAGCCCACCTAATTAAAGCGATTTGCTTTTGCTAAATGATAGAAACAAAAATTAATTAAATAATAATAAGGGTGCTCTTATCGATTATGCAATATTTTCTCGGTACAATTCAATTATAAACTCTACTTTTGAGTAATTGGATAAAAATCACTGGCGTATTTGAATTGTTTTGCCTGATACATATAAATAGTACAGAAGCTTAATCAGGAAGTTTAATTTTTTAATTGCTTCCTTTGAATATGCACTGCTTTAATCGGGTAAAACAGGGTTGTAAAAGTGAAGAACGGTATTTGTCAATGAATGAATTTATCTCTTTATTTGAAATACTTGAGCAGTGGAAAAAGAAAAATTAAATACTATTACTGTATTTATTATCGTTATTGACAGTGATGATTTGAAACGACACTGACTCTGCTTTTCTCTGCAATTGTTACTGCTTGAATAGAATTACACACAGCGGAATCGTACTACAAATAACGCATTAGCCAAGAAGAGGGAATACACAGTAATCATGGGAAAAATAGTTTTAAAACGATTGTAGGCATTGTAACTAAGTAGAATCCAACAGGTAGCCGTTAGTTTCATTCTATGAGTGCAACAAAATGAAAATAAATACTACACAATAATGCCGCATCACTTTTTATACAAAGCAGCTGCGTCAAGACTAGGAGTAATTCTGAATCCCAGTAATTTTAAAATCATTAGTTTGCTTCAACAGTTTCCCTATGTAACGTAACATTTTAAATGTTTAGCTGTTCGAGTAAAAAAATCATTCATTTCGACTGCATTGTGGCAAAGACAAACTAAGGTAAATGTAAGAGAAAAAAGAAATCCTTGAGAATATTTGAAATGCGAAGCTTTCTTCATTTCAGACTGACTATGATATATTTAATGAGAATTGAGAATTTTAATAAATACACAAGCATAGTTAGTATGCCTTGTGTAGTGCACGATAGAAAAAAATTGTGCCAGTGCTAATGCTGGCTGAACTATTTTACCTTACCACAAAAGTCAAGGGAAAAGGATGCGAAAGTTATTAAATTGCTCTCTCTCTCTCACTCTGACTTCTTGAAATGTTTCACTGCATTCGTAACTAGAAGAGAAAAAATTCTCACACAACTTATCATTTTCTCTTTTGCATACCCGCCTTCATTCTTCGTTCGTGTGCTTCCATTGCTTTCTGCCACAATGTCAAAATGTATTGATGTAGCATCTACCTAAAGTGAAGTTGTATCTAGTTGAAATGCGAGCGCTTTCATTCCGAAACATTTAATACATGTCCAATTATCGAAGTCGGTGCAGGCAGTGAGAATGATCAACTTAGAATTCACATTTCACAATAATATATTATATGACATTACATTGTCGTAAGTACAGTCGGAGAAATTCAGAAAAATGTAGAAGAGTAACCCAGACCAGTGAAGTAAAGGCAACTTTGTCAACCGTCACACAGTCGCACAGACACAGGACAGGGAAAAATGTAAGTGTAACAGAAATGTTTATACCTTTTGTTTTACTTTATCCTGTTCATCCCTTCTGGCTGCATAATATGTAAGTACATACAATATGATAATAATAATAATAAAATAACTTCCTTCCACTCCACTCATCAACTAGACTTTCCGGCCGTTATCTACTTGAATTATCACTCATCTTTTGTTTTCTTACCCCTCTGCCACTGATGGCGGTGGCAGTAACAATGGCCACTTTATACATTGTATTTGTATTTATCAAATGAACAAATATCGAATGTGCTCTTTATACCTGTTTGACACTGTCATTCGTATTTACTAACGTAAAGGTACATTTTTTCTGTCCGGTATCTCTGCTGACTTGTTATGGTTTTAGATGCATGCGACCGCTCCTGTCAAATGTATCATTATAAAAAGCAAACATCTGCTAATAAACAGTGATAGAAGAGATAGACTCTACCTAACACTAACCATCATTTTTCAACTAAAATGCGCAACAGTTGAATATGAACTCAGGTAGCGAGGTAAGTAGGCATAATAATTGTATGAGAAAAGCTCTAGGTGCACACACAGTTTTTATGCGTGAAGCTCATCCAGTCCAGCGGACAATATCGACATGCAGAAGCACTTGCCTTCAACCTTGCCTTGCAGTGTCAGTTTTTTATTCAATAAAAAATAATTTTTTACCGGGGCGTTTTATACTTTGAGTTATGATGATGTGCGTTATTGTTACGGACAAGGATAAAAATATAATAGCATTATATTATTTCGCTTTAGCTCAGCTAATAATGAATGGATAATTTCGTAATGTAACCTAAAATTGATAATAATTGCTAGAAATATTTCAAGTTTATTTCTAGTGCTGTGATGCGATGTAAACCCTATTTTAATGCAAATTAGGGTTAAATGCAGCGCTTGAATTAACTTTTATTATCAAATCTTGAGTTTCTATTCTTTCAGCCTATGAAAATACCAACCTTTTTCAAGGGTTTAGTCATGTACACAGAATTGTAAATTACCCCTTAAAAATCCAATTACGAACACTTTTCTTTCGTCTTTTTTATATGTCAAAACTCAAAAGTAGTTCCTTCACAAAGCATAAAATGACGTTTCCTCGTAGTGGAGGTAATGTAAAATAGCACAGGTGGAAAGTAGGAACATGATACAAAGATTAGGAAGGAGTCGTTACAAGGATTTGAATAGTTTTAAAGTAAAGTATTATGTTTCAGCTTCTCTCAACTTCTCACGCACGACATTGTGTAATGTAACTCATCATCATCATGATCGGTAGCAACCAAAAAGTGGCCCTTACTTACATAACATCTAAATACACATTCTCTTCTTTTAAATAACGTCTCATCTCATCGTCATGTCATATTAAGTATATCACATCTCTCTGCTTCTGTACTGTGACTGTGAGTGCCTGGCCCAGGATGAGTTGAGTTGCGAAGCGATGCTTGTTGTGTTATGCCATTCAACAAATTGCTCTTCAAATTCTCAACTTTTTTCTTCCTTTCTTTCTTCTCCCCCTCCTGTTTGCGGTCATATTTTTGGTTTAGCATGATGTGTGGTGCACTACCATCTAACAATCTAACACTAATTTGTGTACGTTGGCCTTGTCTGTTTCTCAGGCTGTAGACGTCGTTCTGATGGAGAGCAGATGACAATTACGGCAAACAGACACAGAGATTCAAGTTACGATGCAGCAAGGTAATCAAGGTAGAATGAAAACAGGTAGCAGATATTCTACCTTCACCTCCACACCTAAAATCGTCTTTTTCTCAGTAAATTGCGTGTAGCAGTGGACACGTTGAATGACAATAACAATTTGGGGACGAACCCAAACAAACAAGAAGATTCTAACTGAAATTACTAGGTATTATATTATGATGATACTTTAAATAAGTTTGGTCAGCTTTAACTGTAGTATTCCATTGCCACCATCATCACAACAATGAAAGCAAATGCAAAAGGCATAATGAAATGTACAGGTAAATTTAGGAGAAAGAAGCTAGAATAGGGATTTCCTATTATTTACGGTTCTTTCGCTTTTGTTACGAAGCTGACAAATTTTGCAGTGTGACTTGAATTGAGCTCACAATGGAAACTTTTATTTACATACAATGTAATGCGACAAAAGAGTGACACGGGATTATCATAAATTGTGTATAATACAATCTAAGTGGTTACAATAATAATAATATTTAGGTGCTATAAATATTTAATGCGGCTTACAAAACGGTGCGTGGGACAAATGTCACTTTTTCTCCTCCGAGAGAGCACGAGGGATTAGATTAGGTAACTGTTACATACATTAAATGCTTTTGAAAGAATGATGAATATGATGATGTAATCCTTAAAGTACAAAAGTTGGGATGTGAATTTATGGGATGTTCAGTTTATTTTGGAATTAGAAATGTCCATTTTATACACTTTTTGCCTAAACACTTTGGATCTTAAAAGCGTTAGGCTAGGAGGTGAAACACTTACATATTTACTGGTCAGTTGTATTTTTAATGTGAAATGGCATGCAGGGAATGCGTGATCCTTCCTAAGATGAGCCTTGCTCGACTATTTTACTCTTAATCCAGTAATTCATTTAAAATGGCATTCTTGACATATTATCCAAAGGTCACACGAAGTTCCCCTTTAGTGACAAATTATCTCACCTGAGAATGTATAATCTGTCTCCAAACTGCATATCAAGTCGCCAGTTACTGTTAATAAATAAAGTGAGTTTCTAGTACAGAAGTCTAACCTTAGTCATCACATCATGTTTAATAAGTAAAGAAGGTCGTTTTATTATGAGAGTTATTTATTCTTACTACCACACTTCTTCGCTTCCAATGAATGCAAGTGAAATTTTTCTGGGGTCTTGCACTGTGACATTTGAAAAAGATTAAATATGCGAAGATGACACTTATGTACCCGAAAACCTTAATTGATAACGAAAAATAATGACGCATTTTGTGTCAACAATTGTTTCACTTTTAAATACTTTTAGATGTTTTAATTGTATAAATATACCATCGACGTTTGTATAACCACAGGATAATTTGGCTGAAGTGCAAAAAGTTTGTCTCGACTCAGAATAATTATTTCAAGTGAAACAAAACAAAAATATTTTAGAATTTTCTGTGTGTGTAGTAGCGAGTGAGTGTCTCTTTATTTTCATAGGAAAGTACTGACTCATCTCACCGCAAATGCATATTTAATTCTACGAGTGTATTTTGCGTTCAAATAACTTCAAGTCAAAATGTCATGTATTTTCTTCAAGTTGCTCGAATGAAAATTAAAGAACTACGCTATTCCATGTCCACGTATTCTCATTACTCGTTATTATTACTATGCACATCATTTCGTCTTGCCACATCGCTTCGTTTTACTCATCCTCTCATATGAAAATACTGATAGATACATAGTTTCATCGTGGGAACTTTTCCCACGTACTACATCATGACAAGTCAGCCTAGGTACATTGCTCCCACAGCGAAGAGACGGAGGGAGAATCAGGCTGATTGTGTCTAGTGTCTAGTACACAAACAAAACGTTGTATAAAAGAAAATGAGGAAAGATGGGCTCCAATGTAATTATGACTAACACGCCTGTCGCTAATCCAAAATGGCTGATCAATTTTTTCATGGTTCTAAATACTATTAATGCCACTTCAGAAATTAGATCAGCACGACAAAAAAAATGTCAATAGAAATTGATAATCAGATAATGTGTGCCTAAATGATAAATTCCTTAGTAGTTTCAAATAAACTCGGCCATTGTAATTATTATAAATGAAGAGAAACTTAGGTACATCGTACATCAATTATAACTTCGTTTGGAAGATAATTTTTCATTTTTTGCAGAAAGACCAATTTATAAGTAGTTCATAAAAATCAGGCAAACGTTCTTTTAGGCAAGAGGCAACCCATTTCATAATCAGAAAAATATTGATGTACGACAGAAAAGGATGGACAATTACCGTCTATTCATTCACTCCTCACTCACGATTCATAATGGGAATAATGATTGAGCAGTAATCCATTAATTGAAATCTTCGGGCTATCTATCACCTTTTCTGTGCTGTAGTAGTGGGCAATAATAAAAGCGGAGCTCGGCAAACAAAACAAACTTTCATTCCCAATTTTTATTGTCTTCCCTTTAATTTCGCTTTTCGACAAGAAACGCTTTTATCTACAGATTGGAAAATAACTATTAAATTGTTTTAGACAGAAAGCCGATGGAGCTGCAAACAGCGATTCTCCTTCCGACAAAGCTGAATGCTACAAAATTTGCATTTTGCCTACATTCTACATATTCAGAATGGGCGGACTCTTATAATGTAAGAGGAATGTGAGCAATCAAAGTAAATAAGTAAGTACAAATTAGATATTCTATTAAGTGTAATTTGCATGCAGTATCTGAACAAAGCAAAGCAATAACTTAGTCATTACTTTAATTTTGAGTAACTCGACAAGATTGGTTTTCTATTTAGTAGACAGAACGAGAACAAATGGTAAATTGCCGAATGAATCAAATGCTTCGAGCTTCTTCTTTCACTTTTAAAAATGTAACTTTACAGTTTCCTTTGAGCACGTCCATTTGCTACATTGCGTGGGACACGACTGTTGTCACTTGTATTCTTCTATAGGTAACACGTCTTAAAATAAAGCGTTTGGGAACGAATTCTGGATATATTTTTTATCCTGGAGGAAATAACTGCTACAAGCAATAATAAAATGCTTTGCTCAGGGAAACTGTTTGAGTTACTCCATTTCTGTGAGGGAAATGGGAAATGATTTGAGTGCGAATTCTGTGGAATTAGAGTCGACGCACAGAAGCGCAAGTGAGTGAGTGACTACTGTTGTAAAGAAAAAAAAGACTTTTCTTTCTTGTGGTAAGTGCGTAGCTACATACAAGCGAAGTGCTCTTGCTCCTGCCAACCTTCAGTAGAGTTAAGTAAAGCACAAAGCGGTTGTTGGCAGAAGCCTCCGGTTGTAGCCACTGCATTTCGAGCTTAGTAGAGCTCAGGTCGAATTAAAAAGGAAAAGGAAGTGCCAGTACAAGGATTTATTGCAGTAGTTATTGGTTCGGGTGGAGGATTGATGAAAGAGGTCTACTTAAGGCATAAATACTCCTGCTGCCTTTCTTACAACTTTAATTAAGTTTTCTGCTAAGGCTAACGCTTTCCTCGCCATTTTCATCGCGCTCGTGTGTGACTCGTCCTCCTCCGTGTCGTCAGAGGAAGGAGTCGATGAATGCCCCACAACTCACGTAACTAGAATAAAGTCGATTGGCTTTTTCCTTCCTTTCTTTGCAAAGAAGAGAAATAAGAAAGAAAAAACTCCTCTTTACATTACTCATTAATACAAGCTCAGCCCTGATTCCCTAAAATCCACAAGGTGATTGATGATTTGGTGATTTACATGACCTCCACCATGCCATTTTCCCTCTCCAATTTTATGCTGCATTCATTAAAGCAGTCATAAATATGCTGGCATGGCATGCCATATTTTCTTCCTGGCAGTTTTATTTCACAGGATATGATGATTACGCCTATTGACTTTTGACGCATCGCTCTATTGATTAGCTTCGGAAAGTGTGCCTTTCTCATGTTGTACTCATTGGCCGACAAAGGAAGGCAATTTATTTTAGGAGAAAAACCTCCTTCCTTACTTTGGGTTTTCTAATTTAATTAGTTTTATTGTTGCAAAAATTGGTTAGCATTGGTGGTGGACATTTATGTAAGAACCTGTTCCTTTTTGCGATGAGCAGATCATAAAAGAGATTAAGAGAATTAAACATATGTAGCATAAATGTCATTAAAAATCTTCAATGTCAGCCCCCAATCAGCACAACTGGCAGATTATTAAGATTGATCATAAAACAGTGAAAACATTTTTATTTCTGTGACTGACGAGCCTTCATTTGTCATTTCGGAGTAGGTATTCTTTTGTATCTACATGATATGATAATGATAAAGTTTGATGATTTTGCAACAAACAAGATGCGAATGACTGCAACATAGAAAATGATAAAAAACGAAAGTGATTTCGCCGGGTAGGAGCAAAGTTGAAGTTGCAGACCTGACTCGAGAGAACAAGGCCCAATTACCTACAAGCTTTAAGGCAAACAAGCGCCAACCAGTCATCGTGATCATGATGATTGTGTAGATTTCATAAACTTTAAGTGATGTGAATGAGACACCGGAGTCATAACAAAGGACGCTTTATAGTGTACCATCTGTGGGCTGAAATGATAAAAAGCAAAAGAACCTGATTCCATCCATGAAGACACTGACTCAGTGACTGAGCTTGGGCTGCTGGCATCAAAACAACTTATCATCATTCAACCAGCTTGGTGTCACAAATCATAGAAAAAGCACACACACAACGTCAACCTGGCCACAAATAAACGCAATAAATGTAGTAGCTTGCTAAATCATTTAGCCAGGTGCCTACTTTATAAAATAAGTGAGTATCAAACATAACAGAGCATAGCTACCTACATAGGTAACATAAGAGTAATCGCAAGACAATAACATTTTTTTTGAGAATCATTTCCGATTCTTACGATGATGGCCCTGTGTCCTGGAATGAATCTTTCACACAAGTTCAACATTATGAGGGTGACAGCTGGCGAGCGTGGAAAAGTTGGAGATTGTCGGCAACAGCTCTAGACTTGCTTGAAAAAGATTGCAAGTGGAACTTTGTATTATAATGGCGATGATGATAATAATGAGGACGACGACGAGGACGGCGGTGCTCGGGGAAGGGTGGCAACGTGGCTTTGAATTACTGACTTAACTTGGCTTTAGCTGCGCATAAGTATATCATATTAATTTATAAAAGTAAAAACGATGATGAGGAGAGGAGAGAGACTGTGAGCAAAATCCACAAATCTGCCTAGAGTCATCTCCTCTCTGGAGTGATTTGTCCAGTCGGATGAATTACAACCTCTTAAAACAACTACTATAAACTTGTATTTCTTTCTTGTGGCAAGGCAAAAAAAACTAAAGACAAGTTGCAGGGATGAAATAAAATTTGTGTGTTTAGTTGAGCCCAAATCTTAAGTATGATCACTGTAGTCAAGAAACGGAGCAAAAACAATGATGAACAAGCAAAGCCTTGAACTCTGAGAAATTGTCGCTGTCGTGTGTGCAAAAAACGTAATAAAACAAGCCAAATGGTATTTCTACATAACATGAAGAATAACAACAACTGCTGCTGCTAGCTTGTAGGAATTAGAAATATATTGCGGTTGTGTGGACATAAACTGCGAAAGACGCTAATATTCATATTCGAAGTAATATTGCAATATACTATAACACTGAAGATGGTGGTTTTTTGGCTGGGTAGGCTTAAAATGAAAGCAGTTTGATATCCTCTGCACTAGTGAATGATAATCTTATTAAATATATAATGAGCCCCTACCCAAAGCCAGCGTCGTGCCAAGAAGGATTTTCCCTTCCATTTCATTTTAATCCTGTGCTTCCAATTCAACCACGCATTACAATTATAATTAAAAGAATTGCTCTTGTTTTCATCTCCTCTCGTTTTCCACAAATGAATCCATGAATGAAATCAAATGTAAAATAAGCTTGATTTGATTATAACAGCGGTTGCAATTACAGTGTTTACGCCAAAACATGACAAGGCATTTGAAATGAAAAATGAAACACTCTTTCCTTCATTTTCTTTTCGTGGTGTTTGAAAGTAATCTGATACCATTTTAGTGTGACTTTCGCTCAATCAATACAGTTCAAATGAGTTTTAAGGTGAAATTCCTTGTATATTCCATAGAAAGTAGCAGGTAGCCGAATAATTGTTCATGTAAATTTTGTACCATAAAAATACCAGATCATGAAATCCAGTGGCCGGCAACATATTTTACTCGGGCTGTTGTCCTCATTAGTTGAAAGTTAGCCCATCAACAACTTTTGTCCAGTGTACGGACAAACATTTTTGCCCATTATACTTAATAGGGTTGCAGGTGGGTAATTTGCATAAATCTGAGATTCACTTAGCCAGTTAAGTCTGCAAGATTGGCTCTTTTGAACGACTAACTGAACAGATAATGCCCGAGGTGAGGTTTTCTGCTTTCCACTTTTATACATAAAGCTGAAAATGTTTATAGTTAATTATTAGGCTGCGGCTTCTGTGTCCACATATTAGACACGTTTTATGTTCATACATTCGTACATGTCCTGCATTTGCATGACACAAAATGCTGCGATTGTACCTTGTAATCAGAGACGCATTTAACTGCTCTGACTAACGATTTGGACTGTGCACATGCACAATAGCAAATAGCTGGGAAATACGGCAGAAGACACTTTTAATAAAGCTAAATTCAATATTTCACACTGACTTTTCAATTCGTGGTCTCCGTTTTTGGTAGAAGCGTGCCTAATAATGCAATAATTGGACTCAGTGAAAAAGAAACTTTTTATGGATCACAGAGTCACAAAGGCAGGATGTTGCTTGTTAGTCATTTGATATGATATTTTTAAACAGATTCTGTGTATGTAACTAAGTAGCTACTGCTACTTCGGAGGAAACATTTTTTAAGCGCAAATGTTAGTAAACAGAAATGAGTACGTTACCCTTTGTTGAGTCAGTGTGACTCGCTACTCGCTACCTACTTTCATTTTGGTCACTCATCTATAATAACAAGCAATGACATGTTTATGTTGAAAAATAATGAGTAAAACCCATTCATTCATCCGTGCATTATTTGAATGAAGTTGCACAGTGAAACGTGCAGTTTTTTGCACTTGTAGAGTGATTTCCTAATCACTTCTATAATTGCAGCTGGGCATTGAGGGGAATTTTAAAAACTGTGTAGAGACTGAAAAAGGATTTTTTGTAGCTGACTGAAAGAAACACTTTTGTTAGTGGATGCAGATTTTTTTCATAGAAGAAAAAAACATTTAGAATGCATGAAAATGAAACTCCTGTGAAACATGAGCCAAACTCCACTAATTAGTTCAGAGTGGTAATTAAGGAACAAAGATTGATGTAGTTGTGGTGTTTTGCAAGACAAATTTTTATAGAGAGTAGAGATCTCATTTAAGGCAACTCAATTTTTTTAGAAAAACAATTGTGACAGACACTTTTAGCGCAAGTTGCCCAATTTGGTAAACGAAGTTGTAAATGATACTCATCACAAGCGTTTTTGCAAAGAATTGTGACTCCCGAAACTACTTTACCTTGCTGAAATTGTTACAAACTTGGGCGGACTTCAACAATATAGTGAGCCCTTTGGCAAATTTGAAATCTAAGCTGTAAAATGAGTTGACACTTTATAAAACGAAATGAACATTTTAATTAGTTCTTTTAAATATTCCTGTATGTTAAGGCCTGTAGCTCATTAAGTCATTGAGAATTTGACTTATTGTTAATGAATGGTAAAACAAAGCGATTAATTAAAATAATATGACTTTATTTAAAAATAGAAACAAAGAAAAGGGAAATGTTAAACCGCTTTAACTGTCTATGCTCTCATTTTTTAGTTGGATCTGTCTTGAAATAAAATATACAAATTAAAAATTCACTTTCTCATAAATAAATAATGAAAACGTTAGCCGTTATTACGCACAGCATAAAAAATCAAGAATTCCGTTAGAAATCAGGAAGGCTGACGATACTCTCATTAAGCATCACTTAACGTGATTATTAAAGGCATTTCAATTGAAATTTGTTTCTTGAAAGAACAAGAATGATTGTGCCTTGCAGTGCTTAGGTTTCTTCACTCGTACTGTAACACAAAAAAAAAACTTCGGTGAATGCAGAGAAAAAACACATCCGGTAATGAAGGATTTCCGGACTTATTATTGTTGCTTTATTGCGAACATCAGAAAGAAAAGACTTGAACAATTTTGAACCAAGTAGGCAAGACACATTTGCTTTAAGACGAGAATGCAGTTTGACCACATTTTCGTCTTTTTACTTACAAAGTGTTATTAGAGTTACTACAGAAAACAATAGCTAAAGAAAACTTGAAGAGACGAAGAAGAGAAAAAATGCATTAATTTCCTTTCGTTCTCCCACTACTACTCTTGTTGGTTTGTCCTCATATTCTAAATAAACTCATCTTAACCACCTCTATGAAAACAGTTAGTCCTAGCCTTACATTAAATTTTTGTAAATCAAGTTTCTAAAGTAAAACATTCTCCTTATCTGCTGCTCTGCTAGCTATATTTTATAGTTTAGTGTTAGTGTTACATAATAATAAATTATTTGCCAGAATAAAAATCAAGATGAGGTGACGAGTGGCCATTGGCCAGTCTTCAATATTTTTTATCTCAACACATCTTTGATGCTATGAGTGAACTCAAATTGCTTTGAATCGTTTGACCACAGAGACCCGTATTACACGAAACCAACTTAAGTGTAGAATTTACCGTTCGTATTTTTACAAATGACCCAACATATTTTTCTGCTGATATGACTTATTAAATTACCACTGCGACGAGTTGTAAAAAAGCAAGGAAGGAGCAGCAGCACCAAGACCAGAATGATTGCAGTGGTGGTCAGGTTGTAAAATAGTGAATGAAACATGGAAATACTGCGTAAATTTTATTGCCCAATGCGGGTGGATTCGGGTGAATATGCTATATGATATGATGCTAGTCTTAGTGGTGCAACGCCACAAACGCAGTGCACAGACACATCGGGCAGAGAGAGACAATTTTGGTCCAAGATGAATAAGAAACGGGAGTTAAAATAAAATTCACGGTGAAATAAAAATGCAGAGTGGTCAGGGGAGCGAGATGAGTTGATGAGACATTCTCTTGAGAGTCGAGTAACCTCCGTGGTGCTGCTTGATGCGGGTATAAAAATTACCCAAGGAAGAAAGGGGTGATGTGATCACTTTGGTTTTACGTCTGTCTCTGGATTCTCTACATGATATGAGAGGCAGACGCACACGTTGATAATATAACAAAGACCAGTGTAGAATCTTCTGAGCCAGACAGAATTTTGTATTGTGTGCGTATGTTGTTACGTGCTGGCACTTTTTATTGTTGTGTGAACTTGGTAAAGATAATTTTACCATGACCATCATCGTATAATGTGTATTATCTTCTCACTATTCTTTCTTCTCCTTTTCTTATGTAATTTCAGGAAAAAAAGAGTCGAAATTGGATGCATGCATAGTTGATATGTTGTGTTGGCTGATGGTATTCTCAGTGCGTGTCCGGATGTTTCGTGACTCTACCTGCTTCTGCCTCTGCTCTTTTTCATTCATATCAACCGTATGTGGCGTTTTTTCTTATGTTCTTGGCTGAGCCTGCTGACTTTTCAGCTTTGACTCAAGCTGTTCAACTCTTCCCTTTCGTTCTGGTTTGCAGGAAGGATTCTTTTTAATATGACGGTGAAAAAAGCTAGAAACCACCGGTGATACTGCACAGTCACCATCTCACCACTGCCAACACCGTCAGCTTTTCTTTTTAGCCTTTAGACCTCTTTAGTAGTAGTGAGTGCGTTACTGTTCTTTCCCACCACCGCAGCCTCATCCACTCCTTACGCCTTGTTAGCTTCTTCTAAAAACTTTGCTCTCCTGTCCGTTGTGTTTTGTAACAGCAGTAAGAAGAGTAACAGTAGCGCACGATAATATTACACGATATTTATATAGAAAAGAAACGTCGCCTTACTGTAATCATAGAGCACGCCTACTCCACAAGTTAAACGGCATTCCTTTCATGTTTCCCAGATACACACTTTTAATGCAAATCCTGATTTAGCGGTCCGGACTCACTCGCCCGAGAGAAACAGCAGAAGAGTGGAAGAAGCAAACAAAGCGAAAGTAAGGCAAAGAGAAAAATGGTAAAAGCCAATATCTTCTAGTTTCATAGTTCCAAGGCACACGCAGTGTGGCCGTGAGTGTGGGAGCGGGAGTCACTCCTCACTTGTGAAGTGAAAGATTGTTC
>VYYJ01003377.1:0-16842 GCA_021029165.1 Cyphoderus albinus | reverse complement strand
TATCAGTTGCATAAAACACACAGCTCTCCACACAGCTGTAACAAACAGGGGAAAATCCAGTTTGCTCAAAATGAGCTCATTTTTCGACTGTTTTGAGGGCAACCAGAGAGAAGCTGAAACGCATTGTTTACGCAACACTCTTAACCCTTTACTTTAACATTGGTGAGCTGCTGCTGTTTCATTTCACGCTTCTGCGTTATTACTCCGATATCCATTGCATTACAAGCGCTTTTGACGTCTCCATTTAATTGATGTGTTTCGGGGATGCATTTGCAGGATAGCAGCAGAGAAGGCAGATGCTTTTTTATTCACACGAATGACGAACATTGTCGCTATTAAACAAACAAATAGCAGCAATTGTCCAGGTTCCAGTCAGTCACATTACTGAGACCATTTTAAAGGGAAGTGAGACGTGAATCCTAAATTAGGTTTAATTTGTCGTAGTACAAAGTAAAGTGGGTAGGTAATTGAATATTAAAGGAAAGAAAAGTTGATTTGGTAAAAGTGGAGAAAATGTTGGAGGAGCGACGGGTGAGAGAGTTGCTGGATCCGCTTCAGCATCATCTCTTGCAGCAGCAGCATCAGTTGCATCGCGAGCAACGGGAACGAGAAAGAGAACGTGAGCGCGACCATCAACATCATCCTCACCACCGTGACCGCGATCGAGACCACCGGGATCGGGAACGCCACCACCATCACCTCCGGGAGCAGCAGCAGCAGCAATCGCTGCACCACCACCATCAACAACTCCAGCAGTTGGAACAGCAACTGCTCCAGAGTCAACATCAGTTACAGCAGCAGATGCAACAGCATCAGCAGCAACAACAACGCGAACGAGAAAGAGAGCGAGAACGGGAACAGCGTGAACATCATCGTGAGCGGGATCGAGAACGACACCACCAGCAGGATTATCGTCATCATCATTCTCAGCAATCACAGGATCATCATTTAAAGGGGTTGGAAAGGGAACGTGAAAGGGAGCGGGAGAGAGACAGGTCAGCTCATGCCTTGGTGCAGGGACAGGAAGAAAGTAGAAAGCAGTTTGATTGTGCTGGTGCGCTACCCAAAGGTTGGGTCAGGGAAGAAATCGTCAGGAAAACGGGGTTATCCGCTGGCAAAATTGATGTTTGCTACAATAGTCCAAATGGGAAAAAGTTTTGGAGTAAGCCGCAACTCTCCCGGTATTTGGGAGATTCGGTAGATTTGAGCACGTTTGATTTTCGAACGGGGAAAGTAAACAACTTACTTTTGAGGAAGAACAAGAAGCATCGTCCACAACATGATTACAGGTAACTTACAGTAATACAATACAGTAATATGTTAATTTAGCTATTGTGACTAGTGACTAACTAATGAATTATTACAATGTACTTTTATTTCAGCCGTGGAGCCAGAAACGATACAACATTGTTACCGCCGATCAGGCAAACAGCTTCCATTTTTAAACAACCCGTCACCGTGCACAAGACACAAAAGGCAAGCATGGTGAAAGTCGATTTTAAACATGGACACCAGGAAAAACCAAAACAGGTAACGCCATATAGCGTTAATTAATTAAGTCAATATTCGTGAAACTTGCAAATTATACTTACATAAATTGTTGACTCGCTGTGATTTTCAGTTATTTTGGGAAAAACGGTTGGAAGGTTTGCGGTCGTGTGATTCAGCAGGTGTACCACTGGACAGTTTAGATTTACCAAAAGGGGTTGAGCCTGTTGGTCCGAATATTCGACCGGATACGGTTCTACAGTCAGTGGCTACAGCTCTCCACTGCAACGGATTACCAATTACAGGTCAGACAATGCCGCGACCAAATCTCGAAACAAATCCGGGTGTCTACATAAACCCGGAGCAACCACTCATCCAAGCGTTAAATGTTCGGGACGACGACATTTCTAAGCAAGAAGAAAAAGTTTTCGCAGCTAGGAAAAAGCTAGAAGAAGCACTTAAGGCGTATGACATCTCATAAGAGAACCGAATATTTGTTTACCCAATGAAACTACTTTTCTTGAAGGTATAAAATCTATAATGAATCAGTGATTGATCACTTATTTCACAGACAAAAGCTCTTTTCCTGAATTTTTATCTGTACCAAATAACATTTCTTAGCGCAAATCTCACGAAGGTAGATGTATGATGTATATATAATTTATTTTAGACAACTCATAGTTGTAAAATGCAAAATGTATGTAGGAATAATGCTAACAAGGTAGCGTAGTAGAGTAGAAATGTAATATTTAAATGGATTTTATCAGTTTTTTATGCTGAAGAAACTCATAAAATTCTTTCCTTTTTTGTAAAGCCATTATGCGCTGGTGTAATGTGAAATTTTTATTTATTTTGCATAAATGATCGGATATATAATTGACCAGTGATGATGACACACCATTTGTTTTTAGATTTTTAAGCAATAATGATAAGTGTAGACATTTTAGGTTTAAATGCAGCAACGACGACGTGTGTTGTGTATAAGTGTAATATATAATTTGTTGTGACTGTCTTCTTTATACTACTACGTACATGTACATACATAGGCTATTCACATACATAAAATACATATTATAGACACATTGTTACTATATAGTACAGATAAATATTGTTTAATAAGAATTTATTACTGTATACAGTATAGATTATTCAAAAAATTGTATGTATGTAGAAGTAATCATAATTTATGTAATGTTTAACTTTCACTGCAAATAAAATTGGGTTTTCATCATCGGGTATGGATAATTGTTTATTACTTACTAAATTATTTTTGTTCGGCTTCTGCTCTACCACCGTAAACGTCAGTAACACTTCAAAAGGATAGGTCCCTTTTTCGTCTAGTTCGTTTCGCTTATTATAATAACGCAGGAGATTCTTTTACTCTTAGCAAAAATCGGTGTACAACAATGAGTATAACGTCCAATATTTAATAACTAGTCATTGTAGTGTTAAACTTTGCTTAAGTAGATATCTTGTAGTTGTGGTGGTGTATTATTTTTGCTTTCAAAAACAATAACATTATGGAAAGTGTGATTGGGCATTTCTAAATATTTAAATTAAGGAATAATTTATGTGGATGGAGTGGTGCTAGCTGTCTCGTCTTCTAGTACATGACTACTTCTTCCCGTATTGCTGTTGTTTGACTGCAGATGAAAGTGATTATCTTTCTTTCCACAGATCACTTCTTCCTTCAAGCGCTCAAAACAGTCATTCATGAAATGGAACTAAAGAGTTGTATACAAACAGCAAAAATACCAAGTAATAAAAATGTCTTTAGAAACTGGCTGCTTTGTCTAGAACCATTTTCAGATTTTACTTACATATGTGGTGAAAATTTTAACCCATCTTGTCGGCTTGTCTGGTCTTTGATACTGGAATGCAAATGCCATGCCTGGAATAGATGCACATCACAAAAATGTAAGTAAAATTTAAAATGTATGTAAAACGTAAGTGTAGAAGTGGGGACAACTAAAATTGTAAAAGACAACTTGCCCTCATCATCAACGTCCCACTGGATAATCGAAGACCAGGAGAACTGAATAATTTGTGACTCAAGCGTGCCATCCTCCTTACACGCCTGTAGCTCAAAACTTGCTGCCGAAATGATAGCAATGACGTGGCCCTCCTTCCTGTAGAAATCAAAATTAAATCACAATTACAGTTGGGATAAACATCGAAAGTATGAAGAATAGATGGGAAAAAAATTACCGCGAGTCGCATGGACAATGAGGAAACACAATGCTCCCGTAGCCCTCGAGTTGTCTTGCGAGTTTCAGGTACTCGTGCTTTCTCGAAGCGTCCTGCAGTGCCTGTGGAAAGAAAGAATGAACGCGTTTGAGAAAGACGAGTCCATTATAGCGCAAGAGTTTCATCTGCATTATTTTAATGGGTACAACAGTTTACCTTCAACTGGTACAGTCTGTCCGCTGCTTTCTATATACAGTAACGATTAAAACATACAATTACATACAATACAATGCTTATAAATCATTTTAAAATTTTAAACAGTTTATAGAAAGCTCACCAAGTGTCCCCGATTCACGTCGTCCACAGCCTGCGTAAAAAATTACATAAAATTATTTAAAAGGGCTACGCTAAACTAATAAAATCCTATTAATAAAGTAGTATGATTATTACCTGCCAGAAAAAGTACGTCGTGACCTGCTCGTCAGTTGCCAAGCTCACTTCCCGACTTATAGTGAACAACCACTTCCGGATACAGATGCACGTAGAGGAAGCAGTACTGTAGTTTTGAACGTACAAATTATGAGGGAACTCGTTTGGAGCAAGCTAAACAAACAAAAATTTCATGGTGAGTATAAGGTTGTGGGTTCCAAGTTCGATGCCACCAACAGGTACAATAAATACTTTTAAATTGTCAATTTACCTTCCGCTCAAAGTTGTACTCGACGATTTCAAAAAGATAAAAATATTTGGACGCTTCCGGACTCAAGTGAATTTTGATGACCAGGGCACGGTACACATCATCAGCGTTCGCGTTCTTCGGGACGTTCACTGAATTTTATGAATGATATGAATATTTTTATGTCTAATCTACCAGAATTGTCGCACAAGTATCTTAAAGATTAAATAGTTAGTACCTGATACGACCTCCCTGTCAGGCAGGAGGATTTTTAAATCGACCTTTGTCGTCGAGCCCTGTTCGTCGTCGGTGAGGAATTCTTGCATAATATCACTCTCTGCAATCACTCGAACTGCGCAAACTTTCTCCAGATATTGTTCTAGTCCCCGTCTCCTGCTGTCCAATTGCTGATCGTTTAACGCAAATGGCCATTTGCTCGGCAGTTTGGGGAAATGAAACCCAACAAATTCTTTTTTGAGATTTGTATGGAGATTAGAAAATTCCTTGTAACGTCGACTGCACAGATGTCGCCCAGCCATGTAGATGTTGTACGTGACATAGCGCTCTCCCGTTTTCTCATTGTATTTGTATTGATAGTCAGGAATGGAAATGGGAAGCGACCTAAGATTGATTAAAAATTTGAACAATAATTTCTCATGAATATTTATTTGATATTTTGTAACAGCATTTTCAATAGTGATTTTTAGAGCTACCTTTTCTCGCTGTAGTCGTATGTAGGAAAGTTCGTCGTTTCCTCATTTGGCTCCAGTCTTTGAAAGTCAAGAAAAGTCTTTTAATTGTTTATTCTATGAATACAATATGCTGCGAGATTTTACAAAGATTCGTAACTTGTTAAACAGCTTGTAATAAAATACCTTTCTGCCTCTTGGGGTGACACTGAAATCACGGTCAGAGTTAGCACGTCACCGCCGGACTTTATGAGATCTACCACTTGACGATGCGTTGCTCCCTCCACGTTTACCCCATTTCTGAAAAAAAATACAAAAAGTTTTTAACCAGGTCAGAAGACATTTTGAGGCATTTTTTAAATACTCTTTTTGAAAAAGCCATAAATGACACTAAAATTGACCTTCTTACTCTAGATGGACCCTCCACGTTTACTGCTAACATCCTAAATAATTTAGGAAACCTATTTATGTTTCAACAGGCGGTGTATTACAAATTGCAAATAAAATAGGAACGGTGGCTTTGGCTAAGTTACAGGGAGGTAAAAGATTAGTGTTCTAATTTAAACTCTTTTATTTGGCTTTTTCTGTTATCGTTCTAAACCTTATCAATCATTTTCAACCGACGATAAGCGTCCTGTCATCATCTTAATCTTTGCTACGTGCTTATCAAATTGTACATAGACTGTTTATGACATACAATAATACACGTTACGATGGTTAATGGTTTCGTGTTACAGCTTGGCCGCAGTCATCTCTTCCTGTGGCTCTGCCTGAACTTTCACCGCCTTTCTCACAAAAGAAACTGTATGCATATGCGTACAAATATAAGTTTAGTTCAGTTAAAGTATTCGTTCTACTTACACTTCGAGGATGCGATCTCCCTTGCGTATTCCGGCGGCTTCTGCCGCCCCACCCTCCAGGACAGCACTGACATGCTGAAGCGGTGCGTACAACTCACCGTTGATACTTCTAAGTTGGCCCCCCTCGCTCACTTGACCTCTGACATTGAAACCAAATCCTGTTTCACTTTTATAAATGGTCACAACCCTGGGAGCCCAGGGCCCGCTGTTTGACGTTCCGCCTGTTGTTGGACCATCTTCCGTCATCCTTGACACTTTGTGTGAATCTTTTTTGTCTTTTTTCTTTTCGATTATTGCAAGCAAGTTTCAATTATAGTTAGCTCTCTTTAGAACACTTTGATTTCCTTCAAATGTAAACGGTTCAAATCAAGAATAAACTACAGTTAAGTTTTAAAACGAGCATCTTATTTTTTCCACATTTTGACTAGAGGACTTAAAATGGAAACAGCTTCGTAATTGACACTCAAATGACGACGCGTCGAACATTACAGTGCTACGGATACAAAGCAAATTCCTCCCCCTTTGTATTCAGTATGAGAGATTGCATTTAACAAACTTTCCAGAGTTTAATATCCACTTTTCAGATGCGTAAATAACACGAAAATATCGTTGTTTTCAAACATGAGAATCAAAAAATGAGATTCAGATTATTATACTAAATATATACTATCTTCGTCCAGTGCAACTTACAAAACAACTAAACCATAACTCAAGATGTAATATTAATTTATTCTATAGGTTCTTTCTCAGTTTGATTTTGAATGCATATAGGAACAAAGTTTACTCGACAAAAGGAATGTTTCAGTGCTGCCGCTCTTCTTTAGTAAGTCAAATAAGATCAGTGTCAGCAATTGCATGCAGCAGGAACCACTTCTACAAACAAAGCAAATTAAATTTTATTGGATTATTTTTTTGTTCTATGCTTATTTAGTCAGCAACTCCTTGAATAAATCAGAGTGGAACGTTTGGATGATGACGATGATGACTAATGACAAAGAGGTGATATTTTGTTTTAACAAACAGATTTAATCTTGATTCCTGATCTTTTCACTACTTGATATGATGGTATGATGAGCAACTGTTTTGTAAGTTCTAGTCCTACGAAGTAAGTAAACTGTTTGTGCACTCTTTCCTTCCATAGGCCATCTCTCACGAACATGAGGGATTAGAGAAAAGCCACACCAAGTTTTTTCAATGTCAACTGTCACAAAGAAAATGACGTAACGAGAACAAGTGTATTAAAAAAGTGTAACTGTGATTGTTCAACTCTAGGAAACTTTAAATGTAGACAAGCCCCTGTCTCTGTCAAAAATTGTACTGTTACACAGCATGTTATTGCACAAGCTTTCGCAATTGTTTTTCCCGAGTTAAAAAAGTGTCTTTCCTTTATTACTATTGTTAGTGTTTTGTGACCCTTCTTTGCACATTTTATTGTGGTCATTAAAAATTATTATTGCAACGTTTATAATAAAGTACGTCCTGTTTAAGTCAAGTAAAGATGCTAAAAATATTATAGGGATCCTTTTGTCTTTTCTGCTCTGTGGATGCACTCACTGTCATGTCATCATCATCATCGCGATCTCACATTCTCATTCGTTCTACTCATTCATCAAGACAGCTCCTTTAATAATATAAATATAAATATGCACATATTCTACAAGGCTCAGATACATGCATCAGATTATCGATGCCGTGTAGAAGTCAACTTTTTTTATTCACTCACGTTTAGTGGAAAACACAGACTGCAACTAAAACAACAACACAGTACGACCACAAACAATATTTTTTTTCACTTGGAGATTTTGTTAGCATCGACTAGCAAGTGGAGATAAGCCGTGTCAGTCAGTCTCGCAGAGCTAAATGATAATTTTGAATCAGTCAAAAGCAAGACTCATAACAGAGAAGCGAAAGAGAATGGATGATTTTCTCTCTCCACGCTGCTGTATAATAATGAATGCAGATACATTTTTAACAGGCATGCAAGCGACTCAGAGCGATTGAGGCAAAGTCTATATTATTATTAATTTTGCCGTATAAAGGAAAAGTAGTAGCACTTTACATGGAAAATTATTAACCTATCCCAATCAATCTGTATAGCTTTATAGGCCTTTTTAGTGTGTGTGGTGTACACACATGAACAAGTCTTTCGAATTGAAAAACATGAGAATTCTCCACTTCTCTTGTCTTGTAACTACGTGCCTGTGCCGTGCCTGCTTGTCCCCACTACGTACATTTCTGCAGAAGGGAAAGTTCGCTGGTGTTTCATCAGTCGAGTCGCAGTACTACTTTTTTTGGGGAGGGGAGATACTCGTGTGGACTACGCTGTGCACACAAAAACTAATACATTTTCTGTGTAAAGTGAGCTCACTCGTGGTAAAGCTCAAGTCAAACTCAAGTCATAAGGAGAGCTGAGCTGAGAATCTGAGAGCCTTCTTAAAACTTTTTAAGCCTTGTGTGTCTCCATGCAGCATAGAGAGCGAGCTAGCGCATCACCAATTCTTACTCGTTTCTCTCCTTTTTATTCGCGTAGTAATAATGGAGCGACTTATGTTAGTTTAGATAAGTGAGGCAAAACGAAGGAAGGCAGGTAGGTACTAGTTGCCATTGTATATGCATCGGTTACGTACTCTGATTCTTCGTAATAAAAAGAAGCGAGTAGAAAAGTGACCGAACCAAGAGACGACCGACGTAACACGGCTTCGCATTATATAATACCATTTTCCACTATTTTGGAGCAAGTCGCTTTTTAGTCTCACGTTCTTCTCTTCTTGGATTCATATATTCGTTAGGGTAAGCTGAACATGAATAGGAGATAATATGTCAGAGAGTCAGGTTTGCTCTAGCAGGAAAACTGTTTTTATTAATACTAAGCACTGACAATGTTATAAAAGCGGATTTTATGGAAACTTTTATTGGAGCACAAACATAAATGGAAATCGACATTCTTTTATTTTTCACTTTGATATTCGTATCGCATTTAATTCCGCCTTTTTTACTTAATACAGTATTTCTTTCCAGAAATCAAGTCATTATACGTGTGACTGCACGTTTTTCATTTCTATACCTCACAAGTACGAGTTACTTCCTCTCCCCCACTCTGCCTGCAAAATCGATGATAATTGACTGATCCTCTTCTTTCGACAGAGCTGCTGATGCAATGATGTTTGAAATGGTAAGAAACATTTTTTATGAACAAAGTCTGCATTGCTGCTGACCCAATCGTGCTGAGGTAAGTTTCTACGTGATTAGAGAGATGTGCATTGCTGGAGACAGTTTGTCTTTTTGCACTTCTCGTTCATGGTGCATGGCCGGAGACAATTTAAACTGTTTATTTATTTATTCACTTACTTAACGAGACACATCCTCATCAACTTGTTTATGTCGCATTTTGGCATACATTTTCCTACCAACAACATGAAAGCAGTTTGTTGGCACAATAGACAAATTTCCTACACAACTGACGCAACCAACGACATGCGACGACAAACCTATCTGACTGTGAAGCATAAAACATTTTGTGACCTTTTCTGAACGACATTTTTATAGAAAAGAAAATAATTGAATGTTGCAGAAACTACAAGAAAGCCGTCTGGTAAATAAAGTGTAAAGCAAATGCCTGAGTTGGCCGTTTTAATACTAACAAATAACCCGGGGAGGAACGAAAGGAAAAGATAAAAAAGATCAGAAGAGCGATGATGCTGTGCCCCACCTGATCTCTCAGGAATCTTCAATCTATGTAATATCCGCCAGGTCTCCCTCTGGCAGGCATCTACTCTTTTGATTCCCAGTTCATACATTTTATAAGAGGTACCAGACTATGATTAAACACTTGATTATATCCTAAGAGTAACAATTTTGTGCTACTACGTAAATCAACCCTGAATGAAATGAAAACTTATAAATTTATGTTCAGAAATAGATGACCAAATATGTTAAAGAGTTGTTTCTGCCTGGATGGCTTTGCATAATAATGGCATCGTTATTCTTGCGAAGCTTCGGTGGTGCAGATTTTTTGGGAAACTGCCACTCCTCCACTATCTTTCTAGCACAAGGCAAAATCCTTTGGTTCATCATCGTTTTGCTGATAAAAAACTACATGCATTATTTATGTTATCTTTTAATCTTTGTCATAATTTTTACATAAATATTCCCTGGCCGTCACCTCTGATGTCTGACTATACACTTGCACTGAAACGAAAAGATACATAAAACATAAAAAGGGGTTTTAAAACCACAGAAATAAGAGTCGTAAACACATTTTTGTTGTTACTGTAATAAAATCATAGCCACACGTTATTTCTCCTTACATGAGTTTTCATTACACATTACATACATGCACAATCTCCACCAAAAAGATAATAATGATGTTAATGTGTACACACACTCGCTCACTCAAATACTTAGGTGATTCTTTAAGTTTTAAAGTAAGGTATGTACGGTATGTCCATATTTTATGGGGGTCCGACATTTCCAACAAGCGGGGCAAATTACCTATAACTTACAATGTGACAAGAACAGGCCTACATCGAATGAACACATGCTGCCTTTTATCGCTTGCCATGATCATGAAAATAGCAAACTAAATTTAATGTATACTAATAAAAATGTGTTCTGCAGAAATTATGAATAATATCTTCTTGGCTTTGTTTTAGTGTCAGCAGAAAAGAGCGTCTTTTCGCCTGCTTGCATCCTCTCATCTGATTACTCTTATTTAGTGATCCATTAGTACCACCAAACGTCAGTCATTAGACAAGGCATTCGAAAATAGTTATCCATCTGCAAACAAAATTGCTTGGTAAAATACTTTGTCTTTTGTCGAATTACACAAGCACTGTGCAGTGAAATACTAGTGTGAACAATAAACATTTAAATTATTTGTAACCAGCAATATTCATAAGTAGCAGGTGTGTGTAGACATGACTAGGACTAATGTCAGCAATAATAATGGGTCACAGTGCACTTTTCACTCCAAAGTAATAGCAACGGCATTGTTTGTGGTTTGCTGGGTATTAGATGCATTAGGACAAAATTGAGTTCCCTTCGTTTTTTACTCAACAGTGCATGTATAATTAATTAATAATGCCTACATGAAAAAAGGATTTTCGTGGAGCATAAAATAGTTAAAATTGGTTATTGTTTTGCTCAACAGTTCAACGAAGGCAGTCGAAGTTAAAAATTATTTTATAAATAAATAAACGGTACATGATACAGTGTTATTTGTCGCCTTTTTATGTTATTTTCAACCTTTGACTTATTGGTCTACTTCCGTTTTATTCTCGGAAGGAGGCAATGAAATCCTTTAATTATAAGTTTGTTTCTGTGTGTGAATTAAGTGGTTATCTATGGACGTCATTCAATCATCAGCAAACATAAAGCAGTGCATTGTTTATTCAACTGTTGCCATTCAAAGTTCAAGATGACATCCACCAACAGTGCAACTACCACATCAAATCAAGAAGAAAATTTGCGTCATATGGATAGTAACAGTGACGATGATGACGAAAAGGAAGATGAGTTGATGGACTTGTCTCCACTGACAAGGAATGAACGAAGAGTTTCTATCTCTTGCCCCTCTCTGGACCTTCTTGTCAAACTCGCCGAGTACTCTTGGGTAATTCATTCAAACTTTCCATATCCACAAAGAATCCGATTATTAGATGAATTGAGGACCTATACAAGTATTATTGATTAGTAAATTTTTATTTTGTCTAGCCAGCATAAAATATACACTCATTATATTTTTCATCAGTAATGCAATTTCTCAACCGGTAATAACCGCTTCTATTTATATCGATTGTATGCGCATGAAATCATACGTTAACATCGAGTCTTCTCATGAGTTACATAAGTTCTGACAGAATTCAGAAATCTCAATGTCTGGATTAATAAACCAATGCGACAATGAGCTCGGAACGGTATATTTGTCTAAGCTATAAGCTGAGCAAATTCATTTTTGTAATCGTGAAAATTACATACTAACTGACTAAATTAGATATTATTTGAGTGTCAATGCCTTTTGCAACAATACGTAACTCATCGAAAACAATAATTTCCTTTCATATATCACATCAACCAATCATATTTGCATAGTCAATGAGTAATAAATAAATAAATAGAACAATGACAATGGGAGTCACAGATTTGTGCGAATATCTTACTCCGCAGAGGCTGCACTGTGTACACAAAAAATTTGCAACAACTGATTGCGTCTGACTTGAACTGACTTGAACCAGTCTTTCTAAACTTACTTAAATAATGATTACTTCTTTTTCAACCTCGTCGCTCATCAGTCTCTCATTAAAACACTCAACTTGTGTTGTGGCTTGCAATATGCAATAACGAGATCTGACTTCTGTGCATGAAAAAATATGGAAAGATATTAAAAGCAATGCTGTCAACTGGTTATGTGCAATAAATGGAACTGGCAAATTAATATACATAAATTAAGATGCAGATTATTTAGACAAAGGGTGTCATTAATAATAATTTTACGGACTTTTCCTCGGAATTTGTGTGCAACTCCCATGTAAATACAATGATGATGAGATATGTGAGCATGGTAGTTTCTTTACAAGTCCAAGACATGCAAGGATCAGAAACATCAAAATGAATTATATGTTCTACATTTATTCATGAAAAAAGTAAACAAGTTCCATATATCAATTTACAATGAACAAAAAGCATGTGGTACAACTGGAATGATTCCTCATCCTCACTCGACGAGAAACAACAATAGCAGAAAAGCCCATTTACGAGCAAGGACAGTCTTAAAAGTTACTCAGCAGCTTCCTTCTTTCTTCATCTTAACTAAAACGAGAGCCAGAGTAGCGTATTCACGAAACACACTTGTCTTCCTTAAAATTTTAAAGTAAAATAGGTAACACATATCACAGGCAAGCATTAACGTAATAAAGTAGGTATAATGAACATGCCTACACATATTTTTCACGCTCGTTTTACGACAGAGCGTTATTATCTAATCATCAATTATTATCTCCACACGTTGTTATACTCCACTCCTCTGTAGACTTTCGCCGTGTACCAATTCACTGCAATCAACGCACTCTCATCTCGTATGAATATGACAACGTGACAAGATTAGGTGTACGAAATCTCTGTAAATACAAGAAAGGACATTAGCAGAAAAATGAGAAGGAAAAAACGAGTGTTTATTGTAATGTTAATGTTAGGCAATCGTCCCGAAAGACTAAGCCTAAGCATATTATGTAAATACTTAAACTCAGTAAACTTTTACTACCGACGACTTTTGCATAAGCAAAGAACACAATTCAATTCCAACTTTAAACAAACGAAACGACCATTTTTATTATGAGTAGGATTGGATTGGAAGCGTGATTTTATTTTCTAGCCATGAGTAAAGCAAAGTGATTGACAAAATAGCAACAGCTTTGTGTCCAATTCTCATTCATGCGATTACACTCGTTACTGGCTTGCTCTACTCCTTCAAAACAAGACCAAGTGAATACACGCATTCTGCCATATTACTCAATCAACTAACTCAGCATAACATTATACCAAAGCTCGGCTAAAAATAATAATTAATTAGGACGTGCTACGCCCGAGACTATGTATTTAGATTATAACAAGTTTTTGTTGATTAATTTCAAGTTCAAGACATCATTATCATTTACCTTATATAAATAGATTCAGTTTTGGATCCAAGTACTATCGGTATTCGTTTAATTTTCATACAACATTTGTTAAGACCTTCTTAATTTATTTTTCTAAGGAAAAAAACTTGACGCAAACGAGGAAAACATGTGCGGGTTAAAGAATACATGTTTTTGGTGAATTGATCTGCTTTACGGTGACGGAATGAAAATAAGATGATATAACGTAAAGTTGGGTGCTATGTTTTATTTGCTTGAACATTATAAATCCAAAATGGATATAGTGGTGTTGTGATGAATTGAGTGTGCGTGAAGGACTCGTTTTCTGATGTCCACGAAGTAAAAAATACCATGATTGCACAAAAAAATCAACGACTTGTAATCCAAGGAGCAGCCAATGTCCACGCTCGCACAGCTCCTTCTTCTTCTTCATCTTCGGCCAAGGTTATTTCTCACTCTACTACTAAACAGCTTCTTGAAACGATAACGAGCCGTGTGATAAAGACAGGATGGTAGACACTCCTCACGTTTAAATGATATGTTTGTAGCTGGAAGTAATTACCAGAAATCGCTGCAATTTTCATGATCAATCTTGTATCTCCGCATATTTGTTTATGTCCACGTTCGGTCTTGCATAGTATTCAGTACGTGCATTTCATTTAGCCGAACAACACATTTTCACTCCTTAGGAGAACCAATAAAAATATTTTTGGCATAAAATGCACATAGCATAGCGCTAGTTTAATCTGTTATGAAAACCGTCGGTTTTGCAAATTCTCATCATTTGTCCCTTCCGCGTGAAAACGGAAATGGTGTCGATACGCGCCGCTTGTCCCCTTCAATTTTTGAAGAACACCGGCTATCTGTAAGGAGGTAGAGCATTATGAAAATAATATTAAAGCAATAACTTTCAACGTTTTATTTTGTATTCAAAAGCAAACGCAGCCGCCTTTAAACTCTTCATTTGACGACCTCGTCGAAGCAGGGCTTGCTGACGCGTCCTCTCGAGCCAAAGTCGAAGGGAACGCTCCGGGTCGACGTCGTGTTGGCATCCAATCACATATTCCAGGCCGTCATCCAGGTCCTCCAGGCTCAACCAAGACCGGGTTCTCTGACGATGAAAATAGTGAAGACGACCCCGGAAGTGATTTGAGTGAACCTGATCTCCCTTCGCCTAATCCCCGTGTCAATCTAAATCCCGCAGGGAAATCATCAAACGGTCGTGCCAAACAAGTGCGTGTTCAGTCCAGTGATGACGACGACGAAGTGGAAGAAATTTCCCGGAAACTGGTTCCACTTTCATCCCGACGCAAAGGGAGCATCGCGCCCCTTCGAATTCCAAACTCCAACTTTAATCATTCTAATCCCTCGTCAAATTCAATCAATTCAGGTGGAAGTGATGAGGAGAAAGGACCTACAGCGTCGCCCGGAGGGCCTACAGCTCGTCTTATTAAAGAAAAGCTGGGCCAGTTGCCAATTCCAGGCATGTTTCGCAACAAGAAGCCAAAAGAGTATAAGCTGCAAGCCTTCGTATCCATTCTCTTCCTCACCATCATTATCCTCGTCGGCTCCATCTATATCATCCACAAAGAGAAAGAGTTACAGGTAACTGACAACATTACCAAAAATCTGACTGCACAGACTACAGAGCTCTCTCACTTTTTCCTTTTCTCCTTCTCGCATGCCGGCATTCCATTAATAAGCACACAGGACCTCAAGCTGAAAAAAGAGTTATGTTCCAATATAAATGTCAGATGCACACAAACAATATTTTTCTCATTTTCTCTTTTCTTCCCTTTTATTTGCTCGGGAGTAACATGTTGTGCATGCTATGCTAAGCCAGGGTAGGACGTTATGCTCTTTCCCTGATGTGATCACGACAGCAATGATGAGAATGGGAAGACCTCTTGAAAGAGTTGTCTTATCACCTTTCTCCTTTCTCTCTCATTCTTCTGGGGTGCACACCGAGTGAAAGCATTAACGCGGACGTACATCGAGCGAACAAAGTCAAGAGAGTTTTTCTGGCACTCTGTCTGTGTCTACTGCTAAACTATGTGCAGCCACAAAGGCTTACTTTTATTGGAGTCTTCGATTGAATGGTATTTGTTACCAATCGATTTCCACTTCAATTCCAAATTACTCGAAAAAAGAGGCTGGCGAAGGCAAGCAGATAACAGCATATTATTCTCCGGCATTTCTCCTCTCTCCTTCCATTCTTCACAGTAAAAGAGGCGAGAGCTGCTCTCTGAGATTAGATATTTGTCACTTGACAAGACCAAGAAATGTGCGCCATTTGACCCATTTTTTCTAACTTTCCTCTTTTTATTTATTTTCTTTCTATGTGTGGACCGAAATGATGGTGTGCAATACAGAAATCCTACTTTGATCGCATTCGATTTTCTACAAAGGATAGAAAAATTATCGTAACAAATATAGTAGACAAAATAGTATTGACAGGAGTCTTGGGGGTGAACCTTAATATGCGACAAGATAAACCATGGCCTTGCTTAGAACATCATCAGCGGGAGAACGAAACGTGCCTGGAATGGATGGGAAAAGGACGTCTCTATCTTAAGACGAAGGCACCGCCTCCGAAAGGACACTTGTCAGGAATGAGCGCTACCTCTTCCAAAATGAACGTGCTCTGCTATGGAATATACTGGGAAGGGTTGGGCAGTGGCTTTCCACTGAAGGATTGTTACGACATGGGAGACCATCGTGGAGGCTTCTTTTATGGCGGTGGCGAATTAGGGATGGACCAGTGGCCGCTGAACAAAACCACGGTACCTTACTCACCGTTTCTCACTGGAAACAAAATAAACTTCCGGGATGGTGACGACGGAGGAGTTTTTCAATGGGGAAAATCACTTCGTCGCTATTTCGTCAATTCGGAAGGAGCTGCCATTCAAATCACTGACGACAGCCCACTTTATGTTTCCATAAATCATCCAGACAAAGATTCTATCTGCTTCGGGGCAGTTAACGACGGCTTTGGCTATTCCGACTGGAAAGCCGCATCCCGATTACCTTTTCTCAACTATACAATTTGTACGGCGGAAAATGCACTTGAGATAAGTAAAAGGCTGGCGGATAAGGATATTTGGCATGGCCTGCGGCATGAGGATGCCCAAATGAGCTATTTCCTAGCGACACATCCAGTGTGGAAGGTTCGCCCAGAGATACTGGACCAGGGTAATCAAAGTGACGTCGCGTTGTTGAATCACACAGACAAGATTTCTGCAATTTTCTCTTCGGAAGGGTTTATCCTTTTGGATGAGACTTGGCAGGAGAAAATTGGCGATTTGGAGGGT
>VYYJ01003376.1:0-16843 GCA_021029165.1 Cyphoderus albinus | reverse complement strand
AATCCTTAAAGATTATCAGAAAATTTAACATTTCAACGGGTTACCTTTGTTTCTCAAATAGTTTGATATTTTGTGTACAAACTAACATACACACGTGGATTTAAATGTTGTGACTTGAGTATATAAATTACTATCGGTAGTCAATATTAATTATTTAATATGAATAATCTTTATAATTGTAACTTTCTTTTACAACAGGTATATGGTATGTACCTGTAGAAGAGGAAAATGAATTGCGCCTAGAACAAGGGGCGTTAGATGACAACGACGATTTGGATTTCAGCTATGTCATTGTTGGAGATAATAATGTTAGGTTAGGTTAGGTTTGTCATTAGATTTATAATTTGTTTGACCGACTTTTATGGCAGCGTAATATCGCTTACTTATGTTCGTAACGTTAATTACAAATAAACTTTGATTTTTTTAAAACTACATACATTTAGACTAATTTCACATTACCAGCGTGATAAGCATATATCTAGCATTTATTTTCGTAAAGTTTACATTTGTCCCTAATATCGTCAGGATGGTGTAATATTAGGAGCAGAGGCCATAAAAATAATCAGTTGCAAAAAATTCTAACTGGAGTTTAATACAAATACAAGTAAAATGGGTGTTTTTTCATCAATATATCGCACTTCAATCACAATTAATATCACACTTAAACAATATAAAAAAGTAAATATTAATATTCATAATTTATTTCAGTTAGCTTCATCCAGGCCAAGCCACTTTTGATATTATTTAATGTATTGGGTATTGCGAATTTTAGCAGAATTCGACATGGCCTGCCCGATACAGTTTGTTGATTTCAAAACAACAGCACATTAACTGGCGTGGGACCTCTACAACTGGTAAATAATACTTTTTTAAATTTGTAAATCTATCGCAAATATAGTAATACGCTATATATTTGAGAAGTTTAGTTATGATATATACTATATAATATATAGTAATAATGCATCGAACAGTATATGTATTCTATTAGTTTAGTATACAAGTTAATTTGAAAAATAATCTTGTATAATTAAAAAATCTGAAGTCACCGTTGAATTTCCCGTGTTGACTTTAGTTTGTACTAAAATTGTAAAAGGATTTAAAGCAAAAAATATTCAATCGATTTTTTGTATAAAAAATCGATTTTATCAGGAACCTTAAATTGTTACAAGAAAAGGTTTACACCATTGAATTCCTCATACCAAGATTAGTCTGTGGTATTATTTTCAAAATATTAAATGTCCCCAATTTTTTATGACATGTTTATATGAATTGAAGGGTCCCTTTGCGGCGTGTTGCTTCTTGGAACCAAACGAGCCACACGTCTAACTCTTACTCACACAGCAACTGTATGACGATGTCAGTGTCAACGTCATCATCATCGTCGCAAACAAAATTATTATGTAAGCCGGTGGGTGTTGCCTGAGTTAAGTTGTCTCGTGTCTTATCATCATCATAATCATAAATGCCAATAAATAATATTACATAAGGTCGATAGCCGTTAGTTTTTGCTCCATTAAATACAATCTCATGTGGAGTGGAGTGGACACACGCATAAACAACAACAAGCGTTAAAAAATACTGGTTACGGTTAGATTGTTTAATTTTATAAGGTAGTTAACTTGTTCATTAAACTTGCAACTGTAATGTTGTGTAGTGCACGATTTAAATTAAATGCACTTTCATATTTTGAAAAAGCTCGAAAATCACACACAGTTGGAGATTGCAATCTTTGAAATGTTTAGTTTCGAAGAGCCAATAAAAATCGCTTCAGAGTCGCTCCAAAGCAAAATCAACATTTCTAAACAGAAATTCGAACAGAATTTACTTTCTGATATTAATAAATAATCGATTTAATAAAAGTGGTCATTTTTATTCGCAGCTACGCCCGTGATGACCTCCAGACTCAATTCTCAATTTGAACATTCGTATCCATTTCAGCATAACATATAGATATTAGATTGGTAAAATTTGCACAGGAAATGAATTGCTTCAATAACAATAATCAGCCCGATTTGTTTTCCAGTGCCACATTCTTTGTGAAGTGGAAAATTTTGGACGTGGACGTGGGATAATAAAAAAGTTGCTGAGACCGTAAAATCGCAAATTAAAATGGGGTTCGCAAAAAAACGGGTCTGCTCGAAGAGTATTTTCCTCAAACCAAAATAACATTATTCAGGCGTATTATTTTCCTGTAATTTTCATCAATTATTGGGCAATATATAAATATTCTTATGTAGCATTGTAGATATCTTTATTTACGTTAAATATTTTTTTAAATTCTTGTATGTTTATATTACTAAATTATACTTGATAGATTGATAATACACGCATTAATTTTGACCTTTTACGAGTTTTTTATTTAGCTTGGAAAATCAATAGTGGTATATTCACATTATTCTCGATTATTTAAGTAAACCATAATAATACTGACGTTTCTATAATACTACAGTATTAAAATATTTGCGAAATAAAATATTATTTCTTTCTTTGTATTATGTAATATTATAAAAATTCAGTCGAATATTTCAATATACGTAGAAAGAGCTGTAAATTTACATTCATTCAAATTTTTTCCCAAATGTAAAAAAATTATTTCAATACAATACTAAAAATGTTGATGGGATTTATTTATAAGCCTATGAGTGGCGCCAGCACCCAGATGTACCGTCTGCGAATACCACCCAAATTCCTGGAGAAACTCGCCTGGTTCCAACAATTAACTCAGATTGTCCTGGACAGATCGTCTTTTCTTTATCGCCACTTTTGGTTCCGAATGCCCTGCGAGTGGATCCCAAACTCGGAGATCAATGTCATGCGGACTAATCAAACCACGCGAGAAATACTTTTATGGAGCATCATGGAAATTGTGCATTTTGTGCAGGACGTTTACATCTGGATAACCCTCTTATTCTTTTCTGGAAGTGAACATTGGGAACCCTGGAAAAAATTGTTTTGGTACTTCACACTTTTCTTCGACGCTGCCACTTTCGCCACTGCTTTCACTCTACTGGACAAAAGCTCAATTATCCAGTTTGTGTTACAATCTGTAAACAGATTTTATAAAGTGCAATCAAAAAAGAGCCGCGAGATTAAAAGGAAAATTACGGCCGTTTTCACATTGGAGCTGATTGCGATTATCAACATTTTAAGTCTGAACATTCTCGTTCCACTTGGACTGTTTTTAATCGGCTTTTTCATTTTATCCATTAATCCACTCTACTACTACACCGTGAAAAATTATTCTGATGATAAGTTAATTATAATTAGCTTCCGGCTAATCACTGCGACATTTTTTCTAATCCGCACGGCCAACATCGTCTACACCGTATCTTTTTACCTTATCATGGTAATTAATTGCATCATGAAATTGCTGACGCTTCAATGTGAAGCGATTTGTGCTCAGGAAGATTATCAATATTATTTTGGCCATAGAGAAGAAAATTGGCGAAATTTGCCATTTTTGGCGGAAATTCGCAGTGACCATTTATGGAGACGGGAATTCACGCGTGCTATGATGACCCACCGTTTCATTCAGCTCGTTACTCACCTGTCCAACGATTTCGGCCGGATTGTCCATCCCGCGATTGTCGTCGTTTCATACGTCTCCTGTGTGATCGCGGGTGGCGCCACGGTTCTGGGGAATTTTAATTATGATGGAAGTCCAAGTTCGTTGATGTATCCACTCTACGTGTTCGTTTTCTTTTTTATTCTCACAGCCATTTCACTCGTATTGCCCGTTCTTGCCAAGTTCTACTCGAACTCAGAGGCTTTTCGATGCTCGTGGCTGAGAAGTTTGAAAGTGTCGGAGGGGAACGGGAAATTCGCGAAATTCGTGAGAATGGAGTTGGCAAGCTGCCGAAAGGTCAGGGTTGAGTTGGGCAGCTGGGCTTTTATCGACAGTGGCTTTCTAATGACTTATTTGAACGGCTTGATGACTAACATTGTCAATTTGGTTGTGCTCGTGGAATAAATTAAAGATTAATAATGAATTCTTTTAATTAAGAATCCGACAGCACGATATTTAATTAGAAATGTGTTTATTTACACAGCGATTTGATAACATGTTGTAGTACGTATGTAATTAGTAAAATTAATTACTTAAGTTCTTTAATTAAATATTTCCCGAGCGCCAGCCCAAAAATAGAATCTGGCAAAAAATATCTTTCAGTGCTGATAATGTAGACGTCCCACTCTCATGAAGGTTATCATTATTGGTTAGTTGGGGTCATTGATGAGATGTCATGTGATTCTAGAATTCATGAACAATTATTATTTATGGAAATGGAAACATTCTTGAAAATTAGCATTTTGTGCATATTTTTGCAAATAAAATTTGCGCAGTGCAAAAATGGCCTTATTACTGATGGTGGTGGTGACACAGCCTCAGACAACACAGAGCTGGACTGTGACATATCAGTGTGTCACTTAGGATGTGTCCACGTGTGGCAAGACCAATTTACACAGTTTCACCTTCCAGTGTCTGGAACGCAGTTCAAGGATGAATGCGACTACCAAGGTTGTGCCATGGCGTGCAAATTGGGGAACCAAAATAATCTGCTGAGTTTCCTGCGCGGTTCACAATGTCTCTGTAGTAGCTTCGAACATTTCAACGCCACCTGGATCGACGGTGATCGCCACTGTGATATCTTGGATGAGTCTGTCGTTTCAGGGGCGCAGAAAAAAGGACAGAGGTCAGGGTCAAAGTCAAACTTAAATTCGAGATCTTTGGTGCGCAGACCTTGCGGTGGAAATTCGGCCTTTTCAGTGTACTGCATGAGGGAGAATACCAAGTGCGAAAATTTCACTGAACACCAGAAAGAGCTGAAAGATTACCAACAAGAGCAACAAGACTTCAATTTAATTTCAATTTCAACTTCCAGTCAATACCCAATTCTCGACGTGGAATGCACCACCTGCCAAACTTCCCAGAATGACGACCACATGATGACCTTTGACCACCAAGATAATATCCAATGCACCACCAATCAAATTTCCCCCGATTTTGACTACTTCCCCCGGAATAACCCGCGCTCTTGTGTGCAATTCTGCGAGTTGGAGATTCGCCATTTGAATTCTGGAGATGTTCGCCTTCCAATGCCTTACGCCATTCTAATGTGGGCTAAGATCAACGGCACCAAGGAAGCTTTGCCAATCTGCCGATGTGCGGACTCCACACTGAGACAATGGTTCCTGAACACGCCGAATCACTACTGCAACTTGAAGTGTCCAGGAGATCCTAGCGTCAAATGTGGTGGCGACGGCGGCGGTGGTGGGGTCGAAAAGGTTTTTGCAACCGTTTACTGCACTAGGTTTGCTGATCTTGGAAAATGCGGACAGTCCACCACAACAGTGACCTCAGTGGCACCTTCATCATCCACATCTCCACCAGGTGAATGTGATAACCCCTGCCGCGGCGTGGACCGCTACGGTTATCTTTGGGAGGTCTGCCCAGGTAAAGTTCACTTTGTTCCTTGCTCGACACTCTCCGAAAAGCTGGGCGGTGGCTTCGCGCTCTGGGAGTGTTCCAAGGATTCGACGGACTCGAAATTTATCCAGCCATCTCCAGACATGGGCCAGTGCACCTCCAGGTGGCTGGAGGAGAAAAACCAGGAGGTCGAAGGTGTCGCCACCCTAGATGACGCGCATATTTATCTGGATGACCTCGCGGTCAAAGTTCAAGATGAAAAATTGAATGATTCGGAAATAACATATTTTGGACACGAACTTGGAAACATTAGTGCTCTGGTTAAAGAGACTCTGGAAAGGGGTGTGCAGTTCCAGAAAAACTTAAAATCGAATTATAGCATGATTAAAGTTAATTCTGGTTTGGACTCCTTAATTAGCAAGGGCATGAAAATCTACTCTCATTTAATGCAGTACCATGACCCCTGGAATGACCTGAAACCCCAGACAAAATCGGAGACTTCCACAGGCATCTTTGGAAACATGGAGGACGCCATGTTTCAACTCGGTAGTGGAGTTGCCAGTTCCATTGAAGAAAATAATTTTTGGAAATGCATTCCATACAATAATTTTTTGCTAATGGTAGAGACAATTAACAAGACAGATGAAGCTTACAGATTTCCACCTCTGAATGCAAATGGAGGTCATTCAGAGGTCACTGATCCAGAAACAAACAAAACGGCGAATGGCGACTCCTTCATAAGGCTTCCAAGTTTCAAGTGGCTGGAAGATTTCCAAGAAGCTGGAGAAAGTGTGAAAATCGCTGCGATGTCACTCCACGCTAACTATGTACAGGCCATCATGCCGGGTCAATACGGTCCTGATTTTGAAGAACATGACCTAGAAAATGGAGGTGGAATGAAGATGAACGGGAGATTAATCTCCTTATCAGTCACACTACTGTCATCAAACGACAAGGTCAACGGGTCACAAGGACAAGAACCAATTAGGATCTCCTTTGAAGGTGACGAAGGCGTCTTGGTGAGGTTCAAGCATGATCTCGAGGCCTGGGGCGACAAGAAACTGACCCTACACCGGAAGCTGCACGAGGGCGAGAGACCAGCTGCAGTGATGGGCACAGCGCGTGTACAGGCCATCATGCCGGGTCAATACGGTCCTGATTTTGAAGAACTTGACCTAGAAAATGGAGGTGGAATGAAGATGAACGGGAGATTAATCTCCTTATCAGTCACAATACTGTCTTCAAACGACAAGGTCAACGGGTCACAAGCAAAACAACCTAAGAGCATCTCGTTTGAGGGTGAAGAAGGAGTCTTGGTGAGGTTCAAGCATGATCTCGAAGCCTGGGGCGACAAGAAACTGACCCTACACCGGAAGCTGCACGAGGGCGAGAGACCAGCTGCAGTGATGGGCACAGCGCGCTGCGTGTTCTGGGACACGACGACGAATCAGTGGTCATCCTGGGGCTGCCGGATCGTGTCGACCTCCAGGCACCAGACGACGTGCGAGTGTCATCATTTGACAGCCTTCGCAGTCCTCATGGACGTGCACAAGTACGCGGGCAAGATTTTTCGGGCTGGAGCTGCTGACCCTGATCCTGTGCCCCGCCTCCGAGGTCGCGCTTCTCCTCACCATCGTCATCCTCTTCTCGGCGAACAGCACGGGCGTGCAGAAGACGCGTGCCACCATCTCGAGGAACCTCAGTTTCTGCCTGTTCCTTGGAAATGGGCTCGTCCTCTTCTTCGTGGACCGCCACTACTTCCACCTGAGCCAGGACCAATGCGTGGGTGCCGCGATCGTGACCCACTACGTGTTCCTCGCCGCCTTCATGTGGATGCTGATCGAGGGTCTGCAGCTGTACCGGATGGTCGTGAGGGTGTTCGACGCCCGCGGCAAGTCCTATGTCAGGCACTTCATCGCCTTCTCGTACGCCACGCCCCTCGTCGCCGTCAGCGTCACTGCCACCGTCGGGTATCTCAGGGGCGATCAACCTTACGGCAGTGATGAATAGTAAGTTAATGGTCAGTTAGTTCGCTAATTGCAATTGATTATTCTATACATAGTCAATAATTTGTTTCTTGTTTAAGCTGCTGGCTAGAGGGAAACTACATCTGGGCGTTCATGGGTCCCGTGGCTGTTGTGGTTATGGTAAGACATGATTAGATTGACTTTTGACCTTTGACAAACCAACTAACTTGATTGTTAACTGGCATTAAATTAATTAACTGATTGAAATTAAATTAAAAGGTGAACCTGGTCATTCTCTTCATCGCCCTGAAGACCTCCATCCAGCTCCAAACGACCCGAAAGCTCCCACAGGGAAAGGTCCTTGTGCAAAACCTGAGGTCATGGGTCAAAGGTTGCTTTACTCTAACAGTGATCCTGGGAATTACCTGGGCAGTGGGATTCTCCATGCTGATGGAGACGCCCGGTGCCTTGATTGCTTCATACATTTTTACGATTTTGAATTCGTCACAGGTTGGCAAAATATTTTTTTTTAATCCTTAATTGAAATGAAATGATTCTAATTATTGTAATTAATTATTTATTAAAGGGAATTCTGATGTTTGTCCTCAACTGGCACATATTCACGGACCAGTTGAAGCTGCTGAGGCAGCGGAATATTTCCATGTACTTTCCCGCATGGTTCACGTCCACCTCGTCATTTTCAGCTGGCTCAGCTTCCCGTCCGGGTTCCAAACGAAACTCCAATGCGGCAATGCAGATTCAGACCATTGCAGAAACCGTGTCCACAAAGCATCAAAATGTTTATGATGATGATAATGAAAATGGGCCAGAAACCGAAGGTTATCGATATCAATCTTCTTTGTCAGCTATAACCGGAAGCGAATTCGCTTCTTCTGTCGCGGAACAAAATCATTACCACAAAAACTGCCGGGGCAGAGTATTAAGACGTTCTTGTTCATTTTTTGATGAAAAATAAAATATTATTGAATGAATTTTTGGATTAATTAACTAATTTTTAAGATTTGTCCCAGCTTGCCCCTCAGTTATGAAAAATAAAATTAAAATATAATATAGTTACATAGCGCAGTGGTTAAGTGCTCGGATTTTTATTCAGTGGTCATAGGTTTTAATCCCACCGCTTCCTCTAATTTTTTTCTACACTTACTGTACAATATTAGCGTAAATAAACTTTTTGCTTAATTAACCAATAATTAAATTTTTTTTCTTCAAACAAGAATATAAAAATCGTTTTTCTCATCCACACAATAAAAATCGTTTTGCCTGGGACAAGTGCAGAATCCGCGGATGCAGCGCACTCCATCGAAGCACTGATTATCCCCAGAGCACCTTTGACCTGCCACCCGTCGACAGCTCCGGTTTCCCCGGACGTCAACCGAAATTCCAGTGACGGTTCCATCCCTAAAATTATTACAGTTGCAGGCACCATTTCGACAGGAAGTTCCTGGCGGGCACACAACTCTTGTGTTGCTCGGAACCACCTGGAAAGGACCGGGTCGACCTCCAGGGCCTATACTGGGGGCACCACCGGGAGCGCAGTGGTCACCAACGCCGACTCTTTCAACTCTTTGAGGTGGTCGTGGAGGTGAAGTTTGTTGAGGCCTTTGAAAGCCTTGACCTTGGAACTGACCTCCTTGGAATTGACCTCCTTGGAACTGTGCCTCGGTGCCCCAGATTCTTGCAGATGAGGCGAGAAGTAGAATCCAAAGGAGGATGGTGATGGTATTTCCCTGATTATCCATTCTTTAAATACTGGTGATGAAAACATGAAACGTTAATTTTAAAAAAATAATAATAATTTTTAAGAAAGTTTTAAGAAAAAATACCTGTTTCAAATCTACAATTCCCGTCAGTGTTTACATACGTATGTATCTGTTAGTTAAAGGTTCCAGTGCTAGTTCCAAGTTGAAACTGGAAATGGTACCGTTTCCTAACTGGCTATTTATTTATACGTAAATATTTACAAAGAACCGTTAAAAATTAGCCGGTTAAAATTTTAAGTTGATTGATGTTGAACGATGTCTCGAAGTTACACACATACTAATATACACATTTATAATATAATCGCAATTTCAATCACCGTTATTCTAGATATTGTAACTAGTGTATGCCTGTAACCAGTAACTGGTACCGATTTACCAATGTCATTTTGTCGCTGTCAAAGTCAATTGAAACTTGCATCTTTTATCTTTTCATTTTAGAATGAAGCGGCTTTTTGTTACGGTGATGTTCAACTGTACAAACCGCAAAAAACATGGACTCAAGAATACATGAATGAATTAGTCACCACAATCAGTGACCTTGAATCTCCATCTTTGAACATTTTTTATGAAAATTTTATTATTTTATTAGCCTTTTGGACACAGCTACGCTACGCACATATAACAATATTTTCTTTTACGAATTAGATTTGAAATAATATTCGAGTGGAGCAATACGATTTTTATTTTCAACTAAATATTAAATCATTGATTGATTGAATGTTTACCAAGAAAGGTTGTTTTTGTCAATTAAATTAAACTGTCTTCAGTTAATTAATTAAATATAGTTAATTAAACGGGACGCAGACACTGCTTAATGTGCTTGCCGACCAGTGGCTCCCTGAAGGGATTTGCCTGGACGTCCCTTGTGTCGAAAATCGTTTTTTGCAACTTATTCTGGAAAAACGTTTCCTGCATCTCGTCCATCTCATCCTCGCGCTTATGCTCTGAGAGAGAGCGTTGCTAAAAATTAAAAAGAAATTGCAAATTAAACAAAAACGTGAAAATAAAAATGATTTTTTTTAATTTTGCAAAAATAAAATAATTTTCATATGTCACCTGTTTCACTTGATTATACTGGACTTGGCAGTCCAGTTCATTCCTGTAGTCCCTCTGCTTGCCCGCTTTCACCTCCTTCTCCATCTCGACTTCCCGGAGATACAATTTCCAATCCTCTTTCAATTTCTCAATCTCCAACCGCCTGAGTTTCTCGTCCTCCTCCCTCCGCTCCTTTATATCCACCACCTGGCGCCGCCGACCTTCCATGACATTGCGAAATAATTGCCTTCGCTGTCTCTGCTCTTTGCGCCGGGTCTCCATCACTTTTTGGTACTGCTCTTCAATCACGTTGTCAATGATCTTCTGGATCTCCGCCTCCCTGGAATTTTGGAGACAATCGCGATTCCGAAGGTAGTCTCTGTAGACCATGATGGCACGCATCATTTCGCGTTTCGCCTTTTCCCGGTCAGCCTCCTCGATGTAAAGCTCGCGGATCGCTTTTTTCAGGAATTCCAACGCCACGATTTCCTCCCTCTTTAACTTCCGGTTCTTGTAGTATTCCCGGGTGTCCATCATGTCCTTCACGTGGTCTTTCGCTTTCAGATATCTTTGGTACTTTTCCTCCGCCAGCTTTTTCTTCTCGTCTTCCATTTCCTCCTGGATCTTGGCGTTTTTCTCGAGCTCGTGCGCCTCGATCTTCGCTTGGATTCCGAGCTGCGCCTTCTTAAACTCCATCTGCCTGTCCAGTTCCTCCAGGCCCTTACGCAGGGCATTCGCCCTCGCACACTCGTAGGCTTGCTCTCGTTTAACCTATGATAATTAATTTAAATAGTTATTTGATTTATTTACACTTACGGATTAATTAATTAATTTAACCTTGTTTTCAGCGTCCTTCAGCCAAAGATAATCGTAAAGTCGGTCATTTTCCTCCTGCTCGCACTCCAGCCTCTGCTTCATTCGGATCTGCTCGTCCCAATCTTTCGTGATCAATTTCGCCATCTGCTGGACCCTCAGGGTTCTTAATTGCTCGCAGGAGTTCCTGGAATGAAATTAAAATTTAAAATCTGATATTCTTAAATTTTAATTATTTTTTTTTAAATTTAATTACTGAAAGGCTTGATTCAGCTTGTCCTCCACAATCTGCAAATCCTCCTTTTCTCGTTTCTCACGCAGCTTCCGAACCTTTTCCCGCATGACCTCGAGTTTCGAGTCCTTTTGGTTCTTGAACTCGTCCATTATCTCCTGTGTCCACTGCATCGTCTCATCGTCGATTTTACATCGCAGCCTAAATTAAATTAGAAATGTAATCCAAGCTCATTTAAATATTTAATTATAATTAATCTATTTACTTGTCACTCCGCCGTTCCAAATCATCCTGCCTTTGCTGCATCTGGCGTTCCGTTTGAAACCGGGCGATTTCCTGTGTTTTTTTGATTTCCCCCTGGCTCTGAAAATATTTATACATCTGACACTTCCGGTCCTCCTCCAAACTCTGCACGATGGGGGAAACCTTGGCACGGAATGTGTCTTCGCTCTCGGGCGAGCGATTCCTGCCTTTCGCTCCGATAGTGGGACACATAAATTGCGATGGGTCGAAGCCTGGGCCCATGACGTGTGGACATTTTATAGTGCACCTGGGCCCTAGTGGGTACTGGACACAGCGACAGGGAATCTCGAACGTCATTATTTTTAGTGTAATTGAGTCAAAAAGTCAATCAGTTAACTGTTAACTCATAGACTTTATGTCAGACTTGGTCAATTCAATCAAGGTTTTATTACACAAAAATGGACACATTTGAATGAAGCAAAAATATTTATTCGATAAGATTGGAAAAGTCTCTGGATCGGAGCATTGCATAGAAATGTTTCATCGATAACGCCGAGTTGTCATGAGTGACTCATCCTTCAAGAGACGAAGATGCATGTCTTCAGAAAAGGTTGGTGGATGCATCCGGATGGAACAAAGAGGATTATTGACGCGATGCGATCATGATTATGATGCATTATGAAACTTTCATTAAGTGGACACATAAAACACATACATACGTATAAAAATGCGTACAAGAGGAATTTGCAATACAAAGCTAGTTTTTTATATGGGACATGAAACATTTCTCATTTGCTCATGCTGAATCTGATTGAAGTGAACGAAGTGTCGTGTCGTGTCCAATTGATGGAGCAATTAAAGTGATTACTTTTCCTTTTATGTTATTCGGCATACTTTTGAAATGCAAAACAATACAATAATAACACACTTACATAATAAAGTTGACTTGCACATTTTATTTTCGCAATGTATTAATAGTGCAGAGAAAAGATTATTAAAGAGACATTAAAGACATTCCATGAATCGATGGAGAATGGAATGAGTCACGGCGCGTGCAAAATATTGCCTATATAAAATTTATATATAAGAAGTCGGTTTATGTTACGTTAATATCAATCAATGTCCCGATTTTATTACACATGCATGGACATGAATGAGCCGAGTCGAGTGTCGAGTCCTCCGTGTTATGACTTATGGGTTATGAGGGAACGGAAGTGTAGAGTAGAATCAAGCGAAACTCCAGACCAAGTTGGACTGTCCAACTCCTAACCGCTCTTGGAGGAAAACGCAACTGTCACAGTGCGAGTCGAGTCGCACGCATCAGAGGAAGTCGGATCATCTGGTACAATTTTCGACTCGTTTACCTAGTCAAAGTGAATGTGATGTGATACATCTTCGAATTGATATAATAAATATTGTGCAAATTTAACTGCCCTTGTTCACCTTATGTCTTTCTGCATATAATAAATAATCTAACTAAGCTAATTAAGTTTAAACGGTTGGATTATTTTATTTAACAATAAAATTATCCATGTTACTATAAAGCATTTGATTCTCATTTTCTCATGATCGTGAATAAAATTCTGCATGTGTGAAGCAACAAGTGAAAAATGAGACTTAAGGTTCTATAAATACATGTGAATTGTGAATTGTGAATTGTGATGTGATTGTGTGAACGAATTTCGATGATCTTAAAATCATATCATATTTAATATGATAATTCATTTTACATATCAAAAATAAATAAATTGTATGAATAAATATGAGGGGAACAAGAAAAGTCTTTCATTCATTCAGGGTAAGCAAATATTTTATTTTTATTTTATTTAAATACAAAGATTATTATTATATTTTGATGGGGATAAAATGAAAATTGGTCAATGTGTACTAAAACTGATAATAGTTTACAAAAGTATTAAAACTGTACTGCCACTGTCAGCATTACAGCCAGTTACAATACGTTACAGTTATTCAATTTAAGTACATACAGTATTTTGACAGATTATCTTAAAGAGACAAAAAAGTGTTTCATTTTGATTTGAGCTGAATAAACAATATTTAATACGAGGAAGGATTTTTGGTTTGTTGACCGAACCATTCAACAGTCATGACACGTCACGTCACGTACTCAGTTTTGTTATTTTTAATGATAAGTGGTAAATCGGGGGTTTGTAGATAAGTAAAGATAAGCAAAGAGAGGAAAACATTTCAGCCAGCCAAAATCATTTTCCAAAACTGGACAGACATGCATCATCGTATACCCTAATCATAATAATTATACTAGGTATAAATACTGGTATAATAAATAAAAGTGGGCACTTTAAAGAAGAATTTAAAGTTTTTGAGACTTAAGCATAATAACATTCTTTAATTTAAATGCCATGAGATAATTAGGTAAAGTCAATAACTTGAAACGTGAACCGATAAAAGTTTCATTGTAATTAAATCCGTAAGTATATTAAATACATTACGCCATTACGCAGTTGAAAATGAAAGTCACGAGTTTTTTGTTCTAAGTTTGACTTGACGCAATTACAATAATTTAAATGACATTATTATTTAGCACTTCGCTTTATCAATCAGTCATTTTTATACGTATGTATTTATTATACATTTCAATTCAACCACCCAGAAACACGACAAAAAAATTCCATGAAAATCCCCAGCTATTGAGCATGCATAGCATCAAGCATGAAATTGAATCAAGGGAAAAAATATACTGGACAAGACAAAGACCATCTTTAAAGTTGTGATTTGTGAATCACGTTGAATTAACACTGTTAATTAAATTTAGTTACTTTATTATTATTAATGTGTCAACATAACATGACATGAACCCCCAAAGAAGATAAGAGCTAAAGAGCTTAAATGAGACAGCGGAATTTTTCACAGCTCAAGTGATGAAAATGAAATCAAAGAAATTGTTTTTGTATGAGTAATTAAATACAATGAATATGAAAGAAGATAATCATGTCTTATTTAATATTACTTTTCTTAAATATCTCATCAATGACCTACAATTTTTCGACTTTTACAATATTTTTTCAGTGGGTTGGGTAATGGACTGACTGGGACCCGGCTGCATGAGAATGAATTTGCATAATTATTGATACTGCTGACACGCATGCTACAAAAGTTATATTAAAATAGGATTAAAAGACCTTTATTAAACATTCCAAACAAAATGATATTACGATATTACATTATGATGGACTGGACATGCACGAAAATTCTGTGCTGGCTATTCATGGCTATGGCTGGCAAAGGTCCCTGACTGACTAAAACTGACTATGAATTGAAGTAGAATGAAAAATGAAATTCACACTCGCCACATACAATGTAAACTTCATTCAAGGACATCTCATATTTTTTGTCTTGCCCAGCATTATTATCATGCATTTATGAAAACGTATTTAAACCGAGAGGATTATAATAATATACCTTATTATTATATTTAGGAAAATCCTTTCCATTTCATACCATTCCTAAATTCGTCACGTCACAGGACATGTTGATTCTGCTCGGTTGGTGTTGGTAAATACATATCAAATCACTCACACGCACAGAAATCCAGTAAATGTTTACTTAATAACACCATAATTACCTACCTTAAATGTGAAGTAAAGATGCTTCACTGTTCTCTCTGTGTGATTGGAGATTGAGTCTGACTTCTGTAAGAGTGAATGAGATTTTTTTTGTCCCGAGGAGCTCAAGCTCAGTCCAGTCCAGTCCTGTCCAAGTTTTCCAGTCAGTCTTGCTCCAGCTCCAGCAGCAGCAGCGTCAGTTTCCAGTCAGTAACTTGCTTGCTGCAGGTTTCGTTTTTTAAAATTGAAATTGTGCACAGTTATTTAAGTTATGTAATTTCACGAGTTTCATTGTCTTTAGTCAAGTGGAGTAATGTGAATGTGAATGTGAGTGATTGAATATTTATAATTTACAACAAGTTAAATAGTTATAAAAATTAAGAAATGTGCAAATTATCAAATTATGGTGAGCTTTCACTTTTAAGGAGATTTTTAAGAAAGAAATGTTTAATTTTAATATTGGTTATTATTAAATTGTCTAATTAATTAATTGACATGTTAAGTCATGACATGTGAATGTGAGTAGACTGTATATATGTAGCTGTGCAAGTGCAAGTTAAAGTTATTATTGTGTGTTAGTTAATAATTTTTTTATTGAGACATTTTCATTTTCCATTTTCATGTAGTTTTATATTGAATGACTCTGCACACTCCGGCTCTGGGAACATTTGGCTTTCTGACTGATTTTTTGGAAGGATGGACGATTTTTGCGGGTCGCCGTTTTGGGTAAAATTCTAAAAAAATAAATGATAGAAAAAAAACTGTTTAAAGATGATTTGCCAAGTTTAATAATTAACTTACATTAAAATTAATATTAGGACTGGAACCTAACGTGGTACACAGAGAGCCCCGACTTTACGCCATGCTTCGAACGAACTGTGATCCTGCTCGTGCCCTGCCTGTTCCTCTGGGTGTTCGCAGTGGTGGACATTTACTGCAGCTACAGCTCCCCCTCCAAGGAAATCCCATGGAGTGTCCTAAACATTTCCAAGATTGCCTTCACCTCGACACTCGTCATTCTCGAGTTTGGATTTCTGATATTGGCGAGGGTCATCTTGCCAGGGAAGATTACGGACTATGTGTCATATCCGGTTGACCTCTACGTCCCCGCGCTAAGGGCCACCACGCTGATTCTCTCCTGCGCTCTGCTAATCTATTCCAAGGAGAAAGGCGTGAGATCGGCGGGCGTGCAGTTTCTCTTCTGGCTAATGATGGCTGTCGCGCAGGCCATCAGATTCCGCACTGTGATTGAAGTCAGTGGGAGTGGACGTGGAGACTCCATGGTTAATAACACGGAGGAACCGATTCTCTTCATTTTGGAGGTCCTCTACTTTCCACTTGTTCTTGGCCAATTTATTCTCCACTGCTGGGCCGACGTGGCGCCCAAATACATGCCGGATGGCGAATTAACCCAAAAGGTTATTAAATGTCAAATTAATCATCTATACTTAATTAAGGGTGTTAAAATTATTTTTATAAAATTATTTTTTCTAAAAACAGAACGGCTGTCCAGAGTACACAAGTTCGTTCCTGAGTCGCATTCTCTTCCACTGGTTCACCCCCATGGCGTGGACCGGCTTCCGGAAGCCCCTAGAATTCAGTGACTTGTGGACCCTGAACTGGTTTGATTTGAGCCGGAACATCGTTCCAATTTTTGATCGACACTGGCCCGGAGATTTAAACCGGGGATTGGTAAAATCCAGCACAGCGGGGGAGATTGAGCAATCAAACGGCTTCCAAAATGGAAACTCATCGAAAAAGTC
>VYYJ01003375.1:0-16844 GCA_021029165.1 Cyphoderus albinus | reverse complement strand
TGGCCACGAAGACGAGGGCATTGTATTGCTTCATTGCGGGTTCATGAATCATGATGTGAAATTGATGTATAAATTGAGTTATAAGAACAACGGAACGGACAGCAGGTGCTAATTTATATTATTATTTTATGATGTATTTTCGTGCGTGTCCAACAAATGAGTGTAAAGGTTATGGGAATTTTGAAACAAAGAAATAAGTTTCAAGTCGTAGTCAGTTTTTGTATGAAGTTGTTGGGGATAGAAATGTATATTTTCGGCTATCTTTCTACCTACCCGGAAGTCAGAATTAGAAGGTGACCGTCGTTGTTTGTTGCTGAGCTGAGGCTTTTCGAGATGACCGATAGCAAATGCGACATGCAATATGCAATAGCTGAAAGCTCAAAAATGGCATATATACTCTCCCGCATGATGCATTTTGCATAAGAGTAGACGAGAAACGAGAAAAATAATCAATGTTGCATAGGACAAAAATTAGGTGAGGGAAAATACGGAAAATGTGGGAGAGGGAGGATTAATGGAACTGATAGAAGATATGCAGAGGTTATATTTTTGATAATTAAGTGACAAATCGTTTCCAATTTGTATTTTAATTGAACTAATTTTTTAATAGTTCAATTAAAATACTATAATAGCATAATCGAAGAAATCTTTAAGAATAATGCTACATGTTACATAAACCTTCAACTAAAATATTTTATGGCGTTGTTTTATATTTTAGTATGCAAAATTACATTTTTATGATTGTTATGAATAGTGCTTCTATTCTGGCAAAGTGGCAAGGAAATGTTTTCGTATAATAATAATATGTATGTATAACCCTCTCTAAATTGGTTAATATAAAAACCGTTTATTTTAAAAATGTCCGAATCTATTCCAAATTCAGTTTTTGCCAGTCTTGAAAGGTGTTTGGAGCTGACATTAAAATAATTGCATATAAACTGTAAACGATGAAAAATCGAACATTCATTTTCACTAAAATTGTCAAATATAAAACTAATTTTGGGTGTAATTCATTGGTGAATGTCCGTTTCGCCAAACTACTCATTCTTTCGTTCTTTCGGCAAACTATGAAAGCCTTCAATTAGTGATGAAATGAAAATGACGATTTGATCATGCCAAGATTCGTGTATCAATTTTCCTCGTATGGAAATGGAAACATCTATTATTCTATAACCCTTGGTCATTGGTATGGAAAATTGGAAATGGAACTAATGGAAGTGGAGGAGCTATCTATTTAGAATCTAGCTAGACAGGCAGAGCTGCAAATGTGAACTGTAGCAGTAGCAGAACCGGAGAGCGGAGAGCACATCAACTGTTCATGCACCATGCACATGTGGTTTCCTACGAATGACGAATCAAATATCAACTGTTTTCGTTCTCATGTTCTTTTTTCTTTCTCCTTTTCACGATTTTTGCGTTAAAAGTTAATAAATAGAGTAAACACTCGTAACTCTGTAGTTCCAGATTAAATACAGTTTATAATAGTGACTAGTGATATCAATATTCTAGTAATCACGTTTTTTCTGCAATTTAAAGTCACTTTGAGGTGGGCCAGATTAATTGTAAATGTATTCATTAGCCAATAGTCACGCCTAACTAACGCTGCTATAAATGAAACGGAAAAGGTGAAAGCGGTTTAAAAATTAGCAGGTGAGTGAAAGGATAATGTGGTTCATCTTAAAAACATGTGACGTGCGCTGAATTCACTCTTCTTTTTGCAGCTGTTATTTCCTTAACTCGAGTGAAATTAACTGAAAAATCCCGGTACTGATTGCATATTGCATAGCCAACAATGGCTTATAATTTAAAAGACGAGCAGGAGGTGAAGGAGTATCTGGAGAACCTCGGCACAGAGTACCGATTCGGATGTTATCATGAAAAGAAACCAGATGGTTAGGAAAAGATTACTGATAAATACTGAACTATAAATGTGACTTCAATGTTAAAATGATAATTCTTTTCGCTATGATGTGTATAATTTTGTTTTTCAGTTTGTCATTTACTGGGAGATTATATGGAGGCTATCAAACAAGACTACGATAAAGCCGGCAAATTATACAAAGTTAACTGTGAAGAGTTCAATTATGGACACTCATGCTTTAAATATGGAAATTATCTGTTCGCCGGCAAAGGCTCCTTCAAACCTAATCATGAGCAGGCAGTGCAGTGTTTCGATAAGGGCTGTGATCTGGAATTTTCCGATGCTTGTCTGCATGCCGGTTTAATGAGGACTTCGAAAACTTCTCATGTTCGTAAATATGAATAACCTCAAAATACAATTTTGGTTATTTATTGATCCTAATCTTTATTAAAATCCACTAATAATTGAAAATGACCACCCTGCAGGTAACCCGTGACCAGCAAACTGCCAAAGAAAAGTTTGAGAAAGGTTGCTCATTAAATAATGCGGTATGCTGCTTTTATATTAGTGGTATGTTCATAGCAGGAATTAAAGATGTTCTTGAACGTGACATGGAAAAGGCCTTCGAATATTCGAAAAAAGCTTGTGAGTTAGGGAATGTCTATGCCTGTGCCAATTTGTCACAAATGTACAAAAAGGTAAGTGATGAGAATAATTTAACACAATTTCTTTTTTAAATTTTAGTCTCAATATGAATATTTTATATTTCTCCTATAATAGGGAGAGGGTGTGCCGGCAAATCAGCAAAAGGCCGAAGAATATCGTAAAATTGCAATGGAAATGCAGGAGCAAGTCGTTAAGCAGTTTAGAACAATCAGTTTTGAAGAAGGTGGTTAACGTTGGGTAGCTGGAGTTATTAGGCGAAATCAGCATTATTCTTAAAGATTTCTTCGATTATGCTTAATTGAATTGAAACCTAATAGACTGTTAGTCTAAAAACTATTACAAGAGCATTTTTATTATGCAGAGTCAATCAGCGCATAATTGTTTTTTATTTATTTTTCATAAGTGGAAGGGCGAAAGATATTTAGATGACAATATATAGTATGTCAATTAAACTGAACGATTAAAAACTGATAAATTAATCACTGTTAATATACAAAAAGAAATTTTAATTTTTGTCAGTCTTACATTATTTTAGTACCGTTTTTTCAATTCTGTGTGCAACCATTCAAGCGCTTCATAAATCCCGGTTCCGGTCTTGTTGCAGCAGGTTTTAATTTCCCAATGGAATTTTTTGCTCCGGGCTTGATACAAGGTCGAGTGAATCTCGTGGTATGTCATAGCATCGGGTAAATCCTATTTTAAATGCATTCATTTTTATATTGTGTAATCTGGTGCTCTTGCTCTTTATCTATTTTTGTTTCATATATTTCATTGGCACATTTTGCATTTACCTGCTTATTAGCGAGAATCAGAATGACTGCTTTGCCTCGATTGTGCACTTTCAATAACTCCTCTACACGCTGGAGCTCGGCGATAACTTCATCCATTCGTTCACGGTCATTTGAATCCACAATAAAAATTACAGCCTTTTTAAAAATGAAAGGAAGAAATTGTAATTTTTTTAAGCACGGGTGTACAATAATGATTAATGTATGATGAATAATGTGATTGCGTTAAAATTACTTGAACTTTCTGAAAATAATTATCCCAACATTTTCGAACTGCACCCTGACCTCCAAGATCCCAAAAGTCAAAAGTTGAACTCTTGAATTCGACTGTTTCATGGTTGTACCCTAGAGGAAAAAACTCACGGTGGTAAATTTTAAGGTATTATTAAACTTGAGAAAGGTATTCGTTTTTAATGATTTTTTTATTAACCTATTGTGGGCAACGTGTATGGGACTTCTCCTGTTTTGATCCGGTACAAAAAGGAAGTTTTTCCAGCTGCGTCAAGGCTCAGGATCAGGACTTTCCTAAACTTTTTAACTTTTGGTAAATTTATTGAAAGATTCATCAGTGAAGTACTCAGCGAAGTTCTCTTTAATTTTGACTTTTCTAATCCCATTTTCGTCTGATTCTGATATCAGGATGTCACAGTCAGAACAAAAGCTTTTGTATTTTAAAATTGAGAGAATTTAAAATCTAAAAAATTAAATTCAAATTCAAATTAACGATCTTTGGTCAACGTAAAATTAAGTTTGTCTGCACTGAGTGTGCTTCCACTCCCACATCCGTTGCAGGAAAGAACGAATTTTCTGTTTTAATTCATCGTGCCAATGAAACAATAGGCAATTAAATCGAGGTATTTATTTATTAGTAGCTATCAAAAAGCAATAAGCAATTTAGTTTGCCATAATAACCCTTGTTCAGACACATATAGGCTTCCAAAGCGTTGTTCCAAAGTCAAATAAAATGCAGCCACTTGGAAATAAAAGAGCGATAGTTTTGATAGTTTGAGATTTTGTCAATCATCTCATATTTCCATGCCGGGTCAATTCCACATAAAATTCCATTAGTAATAATTACAGTCGGTTTCCCGTTATTGGTCATTAAATACACTACGGAAAAATATTTCTGAATGTTACTACTTCATAATAAAAAATTTATTATAGAAAAGTTTAAGCAATGCCTATAATGATTCATTGATAAATATAACTCCATGAGCTGAACAAGCTACAAACGTTATCAGAAACAAAGGCTAAATTTTAATTCTGTAATAAAATTATGAACTTTATAGGTAGTTCGTATACATAATTCTTGACAATCGTTATTTATTACTTCAACCCCCAATTCTTTTCGTGAAAGAAGCTATATATCAATGTCATGGTTCACGTCATTGGGTGAAATGAAATATCTTTTGTCTCTGTTTTTCTGACTTTCTGACAACACGGATACAATTCGACAAGTTTTCTGCGTGACACCTTACCAATGTTAAATTATATGATGCGATATGAAATAGGTGCTTTAGGTTATAAGATTACTGTATTAACTTTGAACAACAAACTGAAAATTATTTGGAGCATGAAGACACGCAATTACTTTTTATCCTACGTCATAAACTCAAAGCACAAAGATTTTGTCCCTAGCGATAAAAAGGCACGTATTGGCATTCTCAAGATGGAACGTTTCTTTATGTATGTCTGGTTCATGTTTTTACTTTTGATGTTACTTCTTCTATTTGTTTGATTTGGTGAAATAAAAATGTAACTCGAATAGAAAAATTAAAAATGTTAACTTTCAATTTCATTTCAGCTTGGTTAAGGTTCCCTGTCACACAGTGACAATCTGACAGTAGTTTAGTGACAAGATGAGGATGCATTTGCTTGGAGCATGCATAACGTAACATCACAATAATCTGAAAACATTTTTGCGAAGATTTGAGCAAATGTACAGTAACCTTTTTCAAGCTGCAGGTCAAGTTGAAACTTCTTTATTTCTTTTCATGCTTACTCATTACTCACATAACTTTGAAAGTTAACAGATATACTGTTGCTGGCTATTCGATAAGCACTGCGCACTTACCGATTCAATATTGCAATAAGGTTCATGCACTCAAATGCTATGTTTCTGCTGCATTGTCTTGTCCTGACGTAGGTAGTCATTATTATAAATGATAACTATAATCTAACAAAGTTCAGCTTGCGACTTGCACCCAAAATTTAAAATGCGACATTATTATTAGTATGAACTCTGAATCACACTCATTATTTAAAACGTAAGACAAAGTTGAAAACAGTGTTTTAATTAAAGTTTTTAATATTGCAACTTGCAACCTATAATTTTCATGACTTTCTACTATAATACTCTGTCAGCTCGACATTTTCACTTTCTTTCTCATCTCAAGCTGTTCAGTAGATGAAATCGATCTGTGTGCAAAAGTTTCTCAATTCGTCTACTGCCTCAGTATGCGTTTGCCTTTTGAATTCTCATTTTCAAAATCATTTCAATTCAGCCACAGTGACAGTGCATGACTCAAGTTTCCGAAGCATCCATGGGCTTTCAAAAAGGGCTACGTGCCCTGGTTTTCATCTCCGTTTTACAAGGTTATCAATCCAAAATAACATTTCCTATTGATCCGCCTTCTCCCGCTCCGACTTCCGGTACGGAAGCGCGTGAATTTGTGAGAAGTTTGGAAGTGACGGATTTTACAGAAAATGAAGTGGATTCAGTGAATAGACAACTTAAGGATGACGGCAGATGGAACGACTGGAATTTTGAGGACAAAGATAGGCGTAATAGCATAATATTATTATGTATAATAAAATGAATTAATCATTAATTGGGTTAATTATGAACTTCTTTTTGGATTTGATAAAGGTTGGTCACCTCCAAACGAAAAGACAATTAGTCTTCAAATGCTAGACGACGACCCCTATCATCATGGACGTCCCAGTTGGCCACATGATGAATATTTACTGGGATATTTTGACCTCAACAGAACGCCTTCGGATTTCAATGCTTCCGCAGACGCTGAAAATGTTTCAAAGTATTATGACTGGAAAGATTTGCAACAATTACAACCTAGACCATCATCACAAAGTGCCTTAATAGGACCAGGATTTTACGATGTTGGCTCCAGCAGTGATTATTATGGAACCACTGCCCTGTCACCAGAATACTTTAGGTATCAACCAACTTACCAAGCAATTTCAGATGGAACTGGAAATGCCCAGAACACAGCCCAACAACAGGGACAGGGGACAGAATCTGTTCCAAGTTCCACAAGTGAATCATCAACGAATACGAGACATTTGCCGGGGTATATTCCTTACGGTGAGACACATTTTCAAATAATTAAGGTATTATATATAGAACCCTTGCTCTATAATATTGTAACACTGTCTATCGTGTACATAAGATTTTTACAAGAGGAAACGACTCCGCCTTCAGATTCATCCCGGGCTAATTGCAGCACCATTGGCTGGCCTAGCTGCTTTTGGCGCTGCGTCAGCTTTGACATCGAAGCCACTTTTATTAGAATTAGGATACGTTCGAAATAAACCGGAAGTAATTCCTGGTGGATGGGGTTTGGTCGGAACTCCTGGTCATGGGTTTAGACCTTACCCTCCATTTTATCCCCCACCGAATCCTCCCCCAATTTTACCACCTATAGGAATTGGAACTGCTGCTCTTCCTCATCCGATCGGTGGAATAAACCATGGCCATGCACAGGCAGGAGGAGGTCTTGGAGGTGTGGGGCCTGGAGCTCCGCTCTATCCAATTTTGAAACCACATCGTGGAAGACCAGACGGTGAGAGATCATGGTGGAATCCATTTTCTGCTTTGACGCCAAGATTGGTAATTGAATGAATAAATATCTAAAGTGATGCAGTGAAAATTGCAAGGTTATTGACCTATTGCATTCACATTTACCGAACATTGGGGCACTGTGATACTCAAGACGCCCAGGTACAGGAGAAGTTTAAAAGCAATATAAAGCAATTATTTTTGCATTTAAAAATATTATTTATTTGTCTATATGTAATTGTATATCTAAAACTAGGAATTAAAACTTTAAATAATGATATTAATATTAGTATCACAAACAAGGTATATTATAAAATTCTTTTTCGCACTGTCAGTCAGTTATCTGTTTAAAAATGTTATAGCTTTTAAAACGCTAAGTAGCAATTATTTCGCTTCGTTAATTCGTAAGGCAAAAACACATCTTCAAATTTATCTACCTAAACATTAAAATATCCTACATGTATCGTCTCTGGATGGTAATGGACAATTCCACTGTTTTGCAAACTCAACGGAATTTTTTGTGATGCTTTGAAGAATTCGTTGGCCAGATCCTTCAGGTCTTTTGTCGGCTGAACATTGAGCTTGTGCAAACGACAGGAAGAAGAGTTTTTGTGGAGAGAAATCTTGAAGACCAGGAAGAAGTAATTCGTTAAGCTCGTCCTCAATTAGTTGAGATCGGTACGCTTGGTAAGCCAAATTTAATGCTCCATTGCTAAGAATGATTTCTTGAAGCTGAAATAGATTATTCATTAGCCACAAAATTAAATATGTACAGTGTCAGCATATGCTAAAAGTTTTAGCCTAAAACAATCTTTGCATGTCTTTACTTGTTGGGTTACACTAGACGCATCACTTTCTCCGTCGTCTGAAATGCTTGTCTGATTTAAGAAGCAGTTATTAAGGTCTTCATAATTCGCGATTGTTTCATTGTCCCACCAATTCCCAAGGGTGCCATTTGCATTTCGAAGTCTTCCTGCAATTGTAAACATTTATGAACGCAATTGGGTGAAAACATTGAAAGCTGAAAGAAATTAAAATACTAGCCATTACTTACCCCGATTGTCTATTGCATTTAACATATTCTTGGCGGCTAATACTCCAAATGAGCCATAGACAAAGGAACTGCATTAAAAATAATCCAAACGTCACTAGTGAAGTCTCAAAATTTTCTTTTGATATCGATAGAATTAAAGTAGGCAAGTCTTACGGAACAAAGTCCACTTCTTTAATGGGTTGAAACGGTCTGTCAATGGCCCCCACTGGAAGTACTGTTGCAAATCACCGTGAATAATCGTACATAATTTGAAGTCTAGCTCTGCTGCGATATTACATAAGGTGTGAGATTTATTCTTACCTAAATAATTTAACGTATCCAAATATAAACTGTTGAATTGGGATGGATAAACAAATGCTGGCCATCTAAAACATTGCGAGTTAGGTAAGTATGCTAATAATTAGCACAAACATTAACTGCTGATATGCATTTATAATTTTCTTACTCGTCGATGAGGTAGTCTCCCATCATAAGAGGATCAAAGACCTCAGCTAAGATTTTCTTTGAGAGCCACATCTGAATCTCAATGTAGTTTTGAAGGTAATTGCTGGATTCCGTAAAATTCATCTGAAATTAATGAAAAGCAGTGTTTAATGTAAATAGCATTCTCATTCAATGGAATCATAATTCATGGTAATATGTAAGTGACCACTACTAACATCCGAGTAAAAGTTTTCTACGAAGGGGTTTCCATACGTTCCCAGCTTGTCTTGCAGCCAACTTGGATATCCCAAATACATTTCCATCAAGTGAACCTTTTGTAATGCAATTTGCCTTGTGTAATCTTCTGCAATCCATGGAAGCTCATTTATTTCCTTAATTAATGAGCTTTTCACGTAACTTGCCGTCTCATTCAGCTACAATAAAACCAAAGTTTATTAACCAATTAATTTTCCCAGAAACGTTTTGGGCATAATTACCAATTGCATTTTTATAATTAAAACTCGTACAAATTGCAAATCTATTTCCGGGAAAGAATCTTTGAGAAGTTCGAACGAAATTGTCCAGCCGAACAAATTGTTTGTCTGCTCTGAACAAACCTGCCATCTGCAAATTTAAAGCATACGGTTGCAGTTTGACTGTTTGACTAAAGGAAAAATACGGGTGTGGTTCATTTTTTTCTAAAAGTTCTTCAGACACAAAAAATCACTACCTTGAACGTTTACTTAAACTAGTCTTAAGTATTTTGTCCTTGAAGTCGGAAAATAAGTCTGCAAACAATTTGCCACCTTGAGGTCCATAATCCAACAGAATCCGTAGTTGCAAATAATTCTCTGAATCAAACAAAGAAAAGATTCTTCGTGAAGTAAATAACACAATAAAAATTTTCCTTGAAATGTATTTTTAATTTTTAACTAATATGAGTGTGTTTTTCTAGTAGTGAAAGAAAACAAACTTATTGTCTCCGTTGTAGTTCCAGTCAATTTCGACTCCAAATTCCTAATGTATTCCAAATCCCTAACAATAATTTTATAGGATACATCAATACTTTCTCCGTTTTCTGCCTCTGGGGTAACTTGCAAGAGGACACTTTTAGTAAATTCTTTCAGCCATGAAGCCATCTAAAAGTAACATCAAAACCAGGTTTGTTCGACATTCTCTTTAATTTTAACGTACAAAGGAATAAAGGATAGATGTATTGAAAAAATTGTGCTTTTTACGGAAGAGGTTATCTGAACACCAGAAACTTCTGAAAGTGGGTTATACAAGGATTCAACTTCTAAGCTTTCTAATATGACGTCAGGGTCAGCGTCAGCACCAAGGTTCACAGAGTTGATCTTAGAAAAAGAAATTGAAAAGGAGATAAGTTTAGCTTAGCCTTTTAATACAAATGTAAATTCCTTTTTATTTTCAGGGAACTCACATTTCTTAAGCTGCTTTCAAATTCAAGAATTTCGTTCACGAGGACGTCGACTTTTTCGAAATCCTGAGGAAAAGCTAGGAGCCAAAGTTTTCTCATGAAATCTTTGTAAAGCGACAGAGTTTCAGGGTTCAATCCAGCTTTATCCTGCTCCTTGTAGGAATTTTCTGATTCGAAGGTTTTTAATGCAGAGGACAAGCCAAATGAAGGACGATCCAGCTAAATTATAAATTGTACAGAGATTTGAGAGATTTGGAATCATTTTTATGGACACATTTGAAGCTGCTCTTTTTGTTTTAATATTCAACTTTTCATAGCATAATATCTTTAAAAAATCAACATTAACTCACATAAATTGCATTTTCCGTAATATTTTTGTCATCCACATCTACTTCCAACGAGACAATGAAATTGCCATTTAAATCGGATCGGACATTGGGTAACACTGAAGCCAAATACGTGAGAGGATCCATCGCATTATCGAAATTGTCTGACATATCGGCGAGTAATCTCATTTCTGCCAACCCCACTTCATCGTCAGTCGGATGCATACAAGAGTGATAAAACTTCTGTGCCAGACCAAATGACCTTGTTGAAATGGATTGATCCGACTCCAAAATATCTGCCAAAAGCAGAAAACATTTTTATCTAACTTCTTATCTTCGCATGATCTCCTTTCTCTACCTCTCAACAGGGATCCAGATCTTAATACACATACGTACCTTTGATTTGTAGGAGAAGATTTTCTTGTTGTTTTCGCGACCTGGTCCACATTTCAGTGTAACTCGGGACCGGGTTTCGCTTTACCCAGTTTCCACACGCGAATTCATAGAAGTCGTCACAAGGATTTATTTCAAAGTTCATTGACTCGATAATCAGACTTGCTTTGTTAAAGCATTCGGGTGTGAAGCAGATGGAAGCATTGTATTGATCTGAAGAAACACACTCCAACATTTTTTTCGGGATAAAAGGGTTTTCCTCTCTAACGTCGAAGATGGATGATTGAGTGACACTGCCGCCACCGGATCCCCTTCGCGGAGGTCTAGGCCTTGTTGTTACTTCACAACGGGCGGGCTTTGTCGGCCCTACTGTTGTAATTGGAAACGGCGTGGTCGGGTTGATTACAGTTTTACAGTCATTATCTGTGATCAGATTCATAACGACATGAACAATGAAAATTCGCGGAAACTTAATTATTCTCTGGTAATTAATTACATTTTCACAAGACTTACTTAGTCGGACTCCAATTATTATAATTGCAATCATCAGGGCCACACAGATTGTAGAACAAATACCCAACGACACGGAAAGTGACTTTTCCAAAGGAGACATTCCCTTCCATCCCTTCCTGGTAAAATCATAATATTCCCCTTGATAATCGTATGACATTGGGAATGTCATTGAGCCTGAGTGACCAAACACCTTCATTATGATCAATGACACGTGTCAAATTAACAATGATAACCGAGAATCACTAGAAAAAACGTCTAGAACTTTTGCCGGATAAATTTTTGTTTCAAATATTGGGAATAATAAAAGCTACTGTATGNTTCAAATATTGGGAATAATAAAAGCTACTGTATGGAAACAAGTTCCATCAAATCATCTTCATGAATATCTACATCCCTGACTCATCTAATGAAAATCATTATTAAACTCTTAACGTCGGCTCTCTGCTCGGCACATGCATTGGTCATGGATTGTGCCGATAATATTCAGGAGGATAATGATTACTGCGTGCATGCTCATATTATTGGAAAGGAAATCTGATAGCTTGTTTTTGTGATCTTATTTTTTATTCATGATGCAAAAAGGGCCATTGATATTTTTTGCTAAAAGGAAGTCAGAGTCAACGCAGACAAAACAAATGCCTAGTCTAAAATTAAAAACGTTTTTATAATGTTTTATTTTCATCATCACATCACAGAGAGTCAAAGCAAATGAAACTGTATAACCTGTTTGTTTCGATCGACCTATGCTTGGTCTCACACTCTAGTACTTGGTTGGAGAGAACAAAGTGCAAAAAGTGTGGCGTTACATTTACATGTTATTGTGTGATGTGTTCTACATTTGTGCCTGCTCCTTAATACCAATAGCCCATTATTATTCACCATGAGCATGACTCATAAATGATTCTTGTCTCAAAAATTTTAGTTGCTCTTTTTACCATCTCAGCTCCTCGTATTGACCCGCAGATTTGGTGACGGTGTTGCCGTCACTGGAGTACAATCCATCAGTGGATCCTCTTGGTGCTGAGGTTTCCTGCGATGAATTAATAGAACTCTGAGGATGTTGCGAAACAGAGTTGGAATTCATTTCTCCTTTGTTATTAATGTTATTCTCAGAAAATGGTTCTATTATCTTGGGATAAACTCCAACTCGTTGATTTTCATCAATTAAAGTTGTAGGGTTTGAAGAATTGTATTCATGATTCGGTGGACTCATTTTGGCGTATCACATAACGGACTAAATGGATCTCCTGAACATCAAATGTTTAATTGGAGCGAGGTTGTTCACAGCAGAATCGAAACTTAATATGAGATATTTTTGGTACAAAAGAAAGTCAAACAGTAACAAGAAAAAGTTGGTCACGATCTACTTGTAAAGAAATCCGTGAAATTTTTCAATCTAACTTGGAGTTTATGTAACTTGAAAAAAGTTTTGAAAGTTAACACCTGAAGTCACATTTTCCACCATAGGAAGACAATGCTCTACTAAAATATAACTTTGCTTTCCACCCGCGCCTGTTTCGTTACGAACAATTTAATGCCAAATTCCAAACTTATCCATTATCAGAGCATTCACAGAGTTACAAATGCTCGTCTCGTCATTGTCATTATCAAGAACAAATGACTGATGAATAAAAGTCATACATGTGTTTTGACATTTGACATTCCATACATCATTCTTATCACATATCCCAGTTGAATTTCCCGAAAATCTGCAGGTGGAATTTATCTGCAGATCAATGATCACGCGAACATAAAGTCAATTATATTTCAATTAAAACAATCTGTCCCCAATATAATCTTATCACAAAAATATTGGAACAGGTGCAGAGAAAAGTTTTTAACATTGAGTCATCGTCATCATTTTCAGTTAATTCTTGATGGTTTAAGCTGCTCGTTCGATAATGATTTTCAATTCACAGAGCTATGCAACCCATTCATGGAGTGTTCAACCTTACTCTTACAAATTATTGACGTTTAAAAAAATACCACAGTAAGTAATCAGGTGCATGATGGATGATTACAGCGCAGGTGGATGTGACTGTAACCTAAAGCAGCTACCGATTGATAAGTCCAACGTCTATTGTCCTCAGTCAATCAACGTCATTATTGAAGCAGTAGTTAGACTGTTTTTAAAATGAGGTTCCCGTGGAAATTGTAGGTTACTACAACTTATGGTAACCAATCGAACCGACAATTAAACAAACAAATATAATGCTAAAAGAGATGAAAAAAGATCTTCAAACTCGTATACTCGAATCTCACAATTTGATGACAGCCCGGCTCAAAATCCCAGTTTACCCTATTCGATTCAGGAACCATTTACATCATCCATCCCCTGTGAAGGTAGCCCTCCAAATTTGTTGTGCTCACTTGAAACCACAATTTACCCATGTCGTTCTCGCGGGCTGCAATTAAGCGTTTTAATGATATAAAGGGTATTTAATTCAATCACATCACAGGTTTCAGATTCGAATCAATTTGTCATTTAACAATTAAAATGATTAATGATTAATCGGCGACAACTATTTGCTTATCATTTACATGGTCGCCCCAAAGACACAGTTCCTCCCCCTGGAACATACGACCCCAAATTCGTAACGGACGTTGCAGTCTCTTCCCAAATGAAGAGTGATAAAACCGGACGGCCTGGAAAAGAGTCCGCCGAAAGTAGTAGTGGTAGAATCAGCAGGAATGCTTCTTTCACCCGGAGGCCTGGTGACACACCATCCAACGTTGCTTCCGGTCGACGCAGCTCCTCCAGCTATGGAAGTGTAAATGCTATGTTCTCCTTCTATTGGATAAACAATATTAAACTAGGTGAATGTAATAATTGTAATGGGAATTGATTTAATTGATGTTTAGTACACCACCCACAAAAGAAGCAAATCGATCAACAGAGTATTTAATAAACCAATAAAGCGGTCGATTTCCAGTTCTGGTGCTGGCTCATCATCTGCAGCCGTCAAAAACTTGAAATCGTTGAACCCTCCACAAGGAAGCCGTCAGTCTGCTGGCAATTCAAAGGAAAACGTCAATGCTTCATCTCAATCTCAAACAGAAGAGGAGCTACCTCCATTGGAGACAGCCAAAATTGAAGAGGACAACACTCAAAATCAGCAATATCCACAACAGCAACAGCAACAAACCGGGTGGCTAAAGGCGGATAACTTAGAAAATAATAACAGGGTCAAGGAGGACTCATGTTATCAAGATGTCCTCGAGGAAATCCAAACTTTGGCAGAGAGTCTCCAAGTAGAGGTCTCCGAATACAAGCGTCGACTCACTGCTGAAATCATGAGGGGCAAAGAAATCGAGGCGAAAAAGTTGGAAGTGGAATTCTTAAACCAGTCATTGAAAAGCGAGTTGAAGACGTACGAGACAGCGAGACAGTCCATGGAATCCGACATTCAGAGTTTGAAAGAAAAGGTGGAAGAGGTTGCATCCGGCAAAGATCTCCTCCTTGAGCAGATAAATCACCTCCAAGCAACATGTGAGGATTACAAAGCGGAAGAGAAAATTTTCCAGGAGAAACTCGGAGCTCTACTGAAGGAAAAGTCATCCCTGCAGAATGAAAAGGCTCAGCTTGACGCGACAGTTCAAAAACTGCAAAACATGGTAGTAGAAGAACAACGGAAATCGCAAAGCAGTGTAGAGGAAGAGCAAAGGAAGACAGCAGAGGTGGAGAAAAAATACAGATCTCTAATGTCTGAGATGGAGACTTGTCATGTAATGTGCGAGAGGAAATTGGCGAACGTGGAAAGTGTCAAGGAGCGATCTGAAGCCCAGGTACAAGAGTTAACCCAGAATAATGAGGACCTGAAAACGGAGCTGGATGCCGTTAAACGACTACTGGACACTGAAAAGACGCTGACGGGACTCTTGAAAGTGGAAGCGGAACAGCAAAAGAGGCAGATGAAGGAAAAGGAGAACTTCGATAATAGAAACGGAAACTAGCTGGGGGAAGGTGATACCAGTGCAACGAGATCGCTTTGTAAATTGTGTCATTCCTATCAATTGCATTAAATTCTAATGAATAAAATACTACATTGTTTGTCCAAATATATCCCAAAAGAAGATGCTTTTCGAACAAAAATCCACACATGCATTTCTCTTTAATTGTATTAACATTTTTTAATTCGTCCTTTGGACTTTCTCATACCACATACATTCATTCACAGAAGCACAGTAAGAAAGAACATTACTATTCGCATCTCACTTCACCCCAGACTTTTATTCCCTTTGTCAGGTTTTGCTTAGCAAAGATTGGCTTCTGTTGTTCTGTGTGCAGTCAAATTGAGTGGGCTCCGAAACAACGGACTTCTGTTTTACACAAAGAAAAACAATAACGAACAACACATGAAAACGTCAACAATAACAAACTCATCAACAGTGAAATTTTTAATATTTAACGATTTAACTTTTTTAAATCAACTTAATTTTACAGTTAGTATAAACAAGCTTTGTGGAAGGAAGGTGGGTGAGTGAATGAATTTTAATTGTTAGTTAGATGCGTAGTTATGTGAGTTTCGTAAGTGAGTTATGTGAGTGACTCAATTTCTCAATAACTTACCTGACCTGACATATTGTGCAATTAAGAATATTTAATAGACAATATAGAATAGAGGTATAGGTATGTAAAATAAATTCATTTTCTAATGCCTTTTACAGTTAAATAAGGTTCAAAATGGGCAATTTGTATTCCACTGTGGCTGAGGAGGCGAGAAATTTTAAAGAAATGTCAAATCCGGTTACTGTTACATCAGCTTCGCCTGACGCCCAAACTCCGACTACTCCATCTCCAAACAATGAGCAGTTGAAGAATACGAAATTACTGGGAGCTTTGGGTCCACTGGTTGATCCTCGGTCGCCTACCCAAGGACTTAGTAGAACGCCGCTGGAGGTATGTTAATTTTCCGCTTCACATTATTGATTTGAATGATCAAATCACATAATGTGACTTAGATTTCTCCAGTTATACTCATTTCTTTTGTTTGCATTTCTAGCTTGAAGAGAAATCCAGGAGAATTGAAAAGTCCCGAATTATGAACCAACTGAACAAAGAAAATAATCAGCAAGGAGAGACCGAGCCAGTGACAACACCTCCCAACAACAAAGATTTGCTCGCCGTATTTGATCCGCGTTCTCCGAACGCAGAAATTAATCGGACGCCAATTGTTACGGCAAACAATGGCCCTGTTGCTCGTAAAATGTTTCAGAGCAGCAATGACCAGTAAAGTACACTACAACACAATGAATGGAATTTCAATTTCGCATTTGGAAAAACCATTTTCTCTGTACAAAATTTCATTTCGCACAATATTGTTTAATCACTCAAAATTGTCATTTTATTATGCGTGTATCCCCTGGGCTCAATCTTTTCTTGCGGATTTATCGGTTCAAATGGAGCGAGTGTTCTCTGGAGATTTATCTTTTGGAAGAACGATTTTAGTTTTTAACAAAAATTAATGAATTTAGTGTAAATTCTGCCGAATGTAGTATTTAATTTTACTTTACGAATCATTCCTTTTTTATCTAACGGTCGTTTCATTGATTTGTTTATGCACTTGTGAAAATAAATCGGTC
>VYYJ01003374.1:0-16844 GCA_021029165.1 Cyphoderus albinus | reverse complement strand
GTTTGCATGTTTAGCTACAAAAGCTTTATAGTTATTGTGCTATTTACTGTAAAAGCGCAATTTGTGGCCATTTCACTAATTTAATATGCACTTGTCTCTTTGTAAATATTTCTCACTTTTTTATGACACCTTCCTCATTCATGTTATGGTGTGATGTTTCTTCTGGTGTGTAGAACATTCGCGATAATACACTTTTTACACGATTTTTATGAAAGAGGAGGAAAAAATGAATCCCAATTTCCATTTCGTGTTAGGATTTTAATTTTAATAGGAATGTTCTCACAGTGCATGTATGTAGTAAATGTGCAATATGTCATATCACACTACTAACCATGATTGCTGTTGTGTGCAGCTTTTATATTATGATTTTGCGAAAAAAAGTGAAAAAAATTGGGCCGTAACGTGAATGTTGTTGTTTTTTATGGATGATGTGGATGTTTGTGTGTTATGTATGTAGTCATTGGCGGATTAGCAATTAGCTTGTCAAATAGTCGAGTACGTTACCTATTTAAAGTGTACAGCTGAGACTTGATAAGATAATAGAGAAATGGCACGCCATCATCATCATATCACTTGATTGTTCAACTTGAGCTGAGCTGATGTTCAGCCATTGCTTCAATGGCTTTGTTTCAACTGAAGAGATGAAAAAGAAAGGAAAGGAAAAAGTTGATTTCACCTTGCACACTTAAATTCTGCTCGCTTCACTCAGGCTCAACCTACACATTTAAGAACAAAATTGTGCTTTTGCAGTGAAGACAATGATTCCAAAATAGCAGGGTTTCGCATCAATCTGCAGTTTTGGAGCAAACAAAAAAGGGTAATGAAGGATAGGTCAAAACATAAAACCGAGTGAATGATCATGATCGTATCGTGATAAGAAAACATGAAAGATTTCTGAAATCTGATTCTAAAGAATTCTGAAACATTTTTTTTTAGTTTTTAGCCTAAATTTTTAATTTACCATTACAAACATGCACAAAGTGCTGGAAGGCATTTTCGTCAAGGTTTGCTTTCAATAAAAGGAAATTCGTAGATAACCTCGAGATCATGGCTAATCTGTGTGAGTTGACGGACACATAAATTCTTTATTGCTAAATATGCACAAAAGTACAACTCAGATAGAAAAAGAATATGAAAGTGTTTATATTATCGACGGATTTCTGATGAAACGATGAAATAATCGTACAATTTGTAATTTTTAAATCATTTCTTTTATTTTCATCCCTCCCTTACCCCAATCCGTGGCTCTGACCATTTTCTACACATTTCAAAACTTTTGAATCATTTTCGCGAATTTTGAGGTGAAACAATGAAAAGCTGCTCACATCACGCACGCAAGCAAGACAGACGACCGCCGCATCCCCTCTCATCCTCATCTCATAAAAAGGGAATCAAAAAGTGTATTATTATAATTATTCCAAGAAAGCGATTTTTTCTTGTGTGATAGCCAAAACTAAAATCGAGTCTCTTTATTACATAAAAACCTTCTTTAAGTCTGCAGCAGCAGACCATTAGCGATTTTTATTGTTTTTATTAATATTAATAGTATTCCAACCTTTTTGCAAACCAACACGTTTTTCACTGCTTACCTTCCATTCTAATGATTTATAGTATTGGCGAAAATATTAAGAAGATTGCAGAGGAAAGTTAAAGCAAAGCGGGCACAGCCCCAAGTGAAAAACGTTTTTATAGACATTATTATCATGATCATGATCGTCATCATTATTTTCTCTCCAGTCACCCTAAAGACATTTTCCCGTCTTTTGCTCTTATTGTTAAATTATAGCAGCATAAAATAAAAGAACATTTTGTCGGGTCCCCAGGGCAGTTTCGTTTTCCTTCATTCATGTCGATCATTCATGACTCGACCGGTACAGGCAAGGCAGCTCAGGCTCCTTGTAAGGCCGCTGTTGCTGCTAATCATTCAAAAAAAAGGGCTGAAAATATCCCTGCTCACATTTAAAAAAAGTAAATGTCCATTTTGTCCGTTTCTTTTTATACCTTTTGTGTGTGCATGTGTGAGAGAGAGTTACATTACAAATGTTTGTGTTCCAAAATGCAAATGAAAGGAAAAGCGCTAGATAAAAAAGGTAAAAAAAAGCGAGAGGAATTATTACTTGAATATCTATTGAATGTTGTTAAATGTGTAACTATTAATGGTTAGAAGGAGTAAAAAGGGAGACATGTACATGTGTACAGTAGTGTTTGTATCGCGTGCAGAAAATTGGATTGCGAATTAGCTAAAAAAATATATTCAACTTCTATCATATTTCTTTACTCTTAACTCGCTTGTTCGTGTGTGAGAGAGCTAGAAATAAAATGGAAGTTTAGAAGCTGGTAAATAGTAGCGAGCAGGAAAGATGCTTACATTTGATAATAAATGTGATATGAAATGATATAGCCTAATCTACATATTACAATGTACATATAAAGTAAAAGTTTCAAACAACAGAACGAGATAAAGTATTTTGTTTTTGGAAAAAAATAAAAGACATCATAATATCAAGTCAGTTAATAAATATGCATATTAAACGTTTTTATTTTACAACTACTTAGATTGGCCAAAACTTGTGGTTGCTTGTAATTTTGTACAAAATACCATATCAAAATGGGTAGCTTGCATTTCTATATCTATAATTATGGTAGACGCAGTAGAAATGTGTTATGCATGTATAAAAATTGGTTGGATGGATATAAATCTTTGGATAATTTGAATGAGCGAGTAGTAAAAGGGTTTATTTATATTCCATGGATGAACTCGTAAGTGAAACGGTGGTGAAAAATTATTTTAGCACGTAACAAATCAAAATATGGGAGATTAAATTGCGCTATTAAAGACCGACCGCTCGTTGCTCCTGTTGAAAAATTTCGGCTTCGCATGAAACTAACTTCTAAATTAGAAGGTTGTGTAGGTTTACCAGGGGAAAGAACTGAAAAGAAACTCGGGGATTTTTTGGCGTTAGTCGGTCCACGGTTCACTACACCAAATAATTCCAAAGTACAATGAACACCTAAATGGTTCACCAATTAACTTTAAAAATGGTTATATTTTCGTTATCGTATCATCATTACCGGCACCTCTTTTGTTGGGCAACCGCCACTGCGCTGCTACTGCTACCGTGTAGGCAGTTCAGTTTGGTTCGTACCGTTTTTATTGGGAGCAATGGATTAACACCGTGATTACGATCGCAGAAGATAACGGGTTTTGCTTAGAAAATCATTAGGTAAAGTGTGAGAAGGGCTGAATAAATAATTCGAGAGTAAAATGGCTTCCTGTTTAAATATTGTGCTTGAAGAAAAGAAAATGAAGATGCAGATGGATGATGATGGAGCAGTTAAAATTACAGAGGAGCAGCAATTACAGTCAGATGCATACGAAGTTGTAAACTGTGTATCTAGAATCTAGAATAGGAAGAGCATCAAATTATAGCTTGTTGGCACTTGGCAGTTACGGACAGTTATAAAAATAACACAATCGACTTTTTCAGCCGCTTTGTAAAATGAAATTGCTAATTGATTGTTCAGTTAACTTTATGTACAATAGTATTGTTCAATGAGGAGATTGATCCTGTAGGAAAACAGAACGGAAAGGATAATTACACTAGGAATTGCTATATTAGTTCTCTACAGTGGTGAAATTGTAATTAAAATAATTTTTATTACCACAAGATAAGATTAAACAACAGGCTGTAAAAGCGTTTTATAAAGTCCTTGATAGCAATTCCATTTTTTCCTTCAATTTTGGAAAATTGTTGGTTACTTACTGAATGCAAAATAAATGCATCAAGAAAACTTAATTATGTTTGATAATCTCCATTAAAATGCAATTAGGTATTCTTAGGGAAAAAATAGCACCGTGTTGAGTTGTGTTGTATTGCATCGTATCACTCGTGTTAGATTTGTTTGAAATAATTATTGATATTTAATTACCACCTTGGAAAACTGAAACGAAATAATTTGAATTAGAATGATGTTATTTTTATTCTAGAATTTTTTCTGCATTTTCATCGGCGCGAATCGTGATCGGATTCGCATTTATTTTTCGTGCTCTGTTGCACCCGATAATAAAGATGAACTCATTATGTACCTTTTAGTGCGAATAAAAAAATAATTTCGAGGAGGAGAAAACAAGCACGATGTGTATTTAAAACATTCACGATGAAATGATAGCAGACTGATATCAGTAGCAAGGAATGTGTAAATGTGTCCATGTAAGACTTGGAAAAAGGATGGATGCCCCAGTATGTACAAGATAATAATAACTTTTCTCAATTATTTTGAGATGGAGCTGGAGCACATAGAATGAAAAAGAAGTATTTAAAAATTCCAAAACAAGACATGTAAAGCAATCCAGAATATTTATGCATGCATGCCATGCCATGATATCACTCACATCCACATCATCATCGTCGTCGTTATTATCATCACTTGGTAAAAATTTAATTCGTTCACTTGATATCTTTTATGATATCAGTCATTGAGTACCTACGTATTCTTGCATGACCATCCCTTTTTACTATATTTAAACACACAACTGTGTCCATAGAAGAGAGACACAAAAGCAAACACCCAGGCTTTAAAAAATACAATAAGCACATTTTTTACAATTTCTTACCACGCACAGTCAGTCAGTCTCGCCAGTCTCGGTTTCATCTCGGCTTATTTTGCATCGCTTAGCACACAACATCATCACATCACACCACCACACAGAAATCATGCATCGACAATCCACAACGAGGATAATTAAATCTTGAAAAAAAATCGGACAAGATACAAGATGGAAATGGAAGGTTCTTGACTGGTTTCGTTTTAATTGTAACTTTTTAGAGGAAAATGTGATGAAAATGGGGGAATAATTGATGATGATGGTGCTTCCCTTTCTCTCGTGGTCAATCCATCCATCTTTCAAGCAAGTCAAAGTCAGTTTTTTCAACTCGAACCCAAACCTTCTCATAAATCTAAAAAAAGTTGGTTGGTGTGTGCGCGCAAATAAAATGGTACATTGATGATAGGCACATTAGGTGTATTATATTATACTAGATTTTTCCTAGTATTAAGACTCAGATAGGTACTTTGTGTCCGTTTAATGGCTAATATAAAAGTGTTTTCATCAGCATGCAGTCTGTGTGTTCATAATATAATAAAACATTACACTCATTTAGTTAAGCCTTTTAGTTTATTGCATCTAATATATCTTGAAAAATTGGTATGATGAGTTGTTATTGATATTATTTTGTACAATGGTTCTTGTAATAACCCTCGCTCTCGCTGCTCTCATCATGTTGGCTCGGATCTGGCCTGGCTCCTGTTATTATTATTACAGCGATCGCTTCGCAGATAAGTTATGGCTTTCAGTGGAGTTTCAGCTTGGGTTTACTATTTAGAGCTAGAAAAGAAAGAAAGGAAAGAAAAAAATCTGCATGTGTTTCACACGACTGAGTGAATGATAATTTCTTTGATCCTGTCTGTCGATATTTTATTATTCTCATCACTTTTTATGTATTTTTATCATACGATAATTTTCCTGGCTCACTGACTAGGCCGTATAAAACGGAATGGCTAGATGCAATGCAATAATAGCTGCAACGACCAACCAACGACTTTTTGTATAAGGAATGCAGTGAGCGTAGTAAAGTAATAGCTATTAAGTATCATGTAATAAAATACTTGTGATCTGGCGATGACTAGAAGAAATGGCCCGAAATTGTAATAAATTCCTGTTTCGCCAGTAGTACCTGCTCTGCTCACTGCTCGGGATTTTCTTTCTTTCTAATATTTTTCATATCTCTATTACATTTTTCCTGTTTTCTTCCACTAAATATCAAAAGAATAAAGGAGAAAAATAAACCTGAATGAACACACAAATTTGAAATCAGGATAGGATAGAATTATTATGAAATTATTAGTATCTGACGAAGAATGTTGGTGTTGGCAAAAGAGGCAGGATAAAAAAATATGGGGGAGCTGAGAAAAAAGAGAAAAACAATTTTCTGCAATTATCTCATTGCACACCGCATCAATTATTCTCAACCCCACCTCAAGCATTAATTAATTACGCATAAAATATATTTTAATTAGTCGCTATCACGCTTCTTCTTTTTCGCTCAGATTTTATTGATGCTGAAAAGTTAAAAAGCTGCAATCTTCTCTTTTGTTGCATTTTATTTGATTATTATTATTTTTCGTTCCGTTGGGGTGGAAGTGGAAAAAGAGAAAGGTTTTGTATTGGGTTGTGCATAGTTAGTTACAATTTAGTCTTCCCCCACTGAGCTGCAGTACAGTGATGTGATGTGGTGTGATGTGATGCGGTTAGGCATTTTATTTATTGTTGTGTAATGTAAATATGAAAACGGAGTGAATTCATTGTGGACATAATGATATTTGAAGATAAGCTGATGTTTCCGGCCATGTTGATGTTGATATGAAATACTGCTGGAAGCAAAGCAAACGACTGCCGCAGACTGAAAACAAAATGCGGTTTTTGCTCTACCTCTACATACCTCCAACACTAAACACAATGCGATCATTAAAAACTGTTTATGTTTCAGTTTCACTCACTTTTCCAGGCACTTTTCTCAGTAGGTAGGCAAATTCAAAAGTCCTCAGGGTGTGAATGCATTTAGACCAACCCTTTTGCTCCATGAGTTTTAGAGCTGGAGTCAGAACTCAGAACCTAAAAATATTTCAAACCTAAATTGTGAAACTACAATAAAATGTAGGTATTTAGATAATATTTGTTGAGTTAATGCTAAACAAGACTTGCTTGCTTGCTTGCTCAGGTAATTCTGTTTTTTATTCACACCAGAAAATATCTACCTCTTTAATCTCATCTGGAGAACAAAAAATCATGGAACAATGCAGAGTTTCTAGCTATGTGTATACGTAAATCCACTCCAGTATCCAATTTCTTTCCTCCTCCTCGCACTGCTTGGCGCGGTTGGCTACATTTTTTCCACACGCTGCAGGAGCACCACTGAAGAAGTCAGTGGGAAGCGAATGAAACGGAGCTCGACCGTATTTATGTAATGATATCATATTAATGAAACAATGTAAGCCCATTATAATAATACAAAGATTTTTTTGTCAGCGGCTTACGCACAACTCAACAACACAACTCACGAGGAAATATTAAACCTTGTTTTTCTAGACTGCCCTTCCTACTTTCTGTGCTAACTACTAATGGTGAAAAAGGAAGATTGGCACATGTCGCTGGATGCAGCGGGCCGGCGTTCATGTGCAAAAATTTTGGATTTTCAGAATATTTTTTTCAGAAATCCTTATGGGATTTAACATGGGAAAATGAATGATAGCCAAGGGGGGACCCTTCTCAAAGTTTCAAAATTCCCGGATAAAAAATTCAAGATTTTGAAACTTTGAGAAGGGCTATCTTCCATTTTCCCATGTTAAATCCCATAAGGATTTTTGAAAAAAATATTCTGAAAATTCAAAATTTTTGCACATGAACTCCGGCCCGCTGCATCCAACGACATGTGCCAATCTTCGTTTTTCACCATTAGTAGTTAGCACAGAAAGTGGGAAGGGCAGTCTAGAAAAACAAGGTTTAATATTTCCTCGTTAGTAAATGTTTAGTAAGAATTAATATATATTTCCGTTCAATTAAAGTAGTACGGATAAATACTAAGAATACAGGTATTATATACTGGCGTTTATATTAAAATCAAATGCCTAAATATTTTGATCCAGGGGCATACTTGTTTTCAGAAACTTTGTTACATAATGAAAATAATTGCTTATGTAACTCAACTAGATCGTAATTGCTTACGCAAGTTAGTCAAAACATTCTATAATACTTATATCATTAAATTTAAGTGGCATATTTAGTTGACAATTGAAAGTTACCGGAAATCTGTCAGTTGAATTTTTGCATAGTAATAATTTTCACATATTGGCGGAATATTGCAAAACCGAGTCAAAGTATTGTGCCTTAATTTCCTTGTCCATGACGCATATTTGCCCAGCCGGAAACGTTAATTTTGGGAGAGATCGTACCACACGCTTTGCTAAATGTCTCTCGTTTTGCTTAAAATATTGTCTTTTCCAATTAAAAATTATTTGTTTGGAGGTGTCATAAACACCACATAATAAATTAAATGTTAACGAAACAGTCACAAGAAATATTGTCAGAGTTATGCACATTATAGTTAAATCAGCGTGATTTAAAATTTAAAATTAATCCTCGTAAAGTACAATTAATGCCCACAATTCATGGATGAATGTATATACATTCGTATATGCCCACAATTAAACACGTAAAGTAACGACATAGTGGACGTGTCTCTTTGAAAAGGTGTAATTGCATTGAGCAACACAACCATGGACTTGTAAATCATGGCGTTTAGACCAAGGTAATTTGAGTAACATCTTGATTTTTCTGTAATACTCTGCAAAAATACTAAAATACTGAATTACGTGTATCCTAAAACTAATTGTACAAATTTGACAAATTAACAAACTCATGGTATATCTAAACAAAGTAAACGACCAACCTTGGAAACTATTAGAATAAAATGATAACGTCAATAGGTATACTACAAGTCTAGATTTTTATAAGAATTAACAAAATCTACAAACACCGCTGCCGTGGTAAAGGAAATTATTACTAAAGGAATAAAAAGATCCGTGGGCTCTGTATAATAGACAGATCCCATTTGTTTACAAGAAGGTGGCAATTTTAATCCGCACATATTTTTTAAAATGCACTTGTCATTGTTATGGTTAGTCAAATATTTTTCGTCCATGTCGTAGTAAAGTAGATTTAAGATCAGCACTAATTCCTACCTATATTTACACGCTAACATGATAGAAGAACATGATATGTTGAGAAAAAGAAACAAGGTAAATATTTTCTGAAAAGTGTTGCAATATTTGTGTAACGCAATATCAACAACAAATATTAAAAAGTGAAGTAGATTTGTTCCAATTTTCCATCCAAGAGCGCACAAGAAATATTTTCGAAATTGCTTCGTGTCTGAATTGGTCCAGCGTTTATTCTTTGTGTCCCATCGAATAGAAAAAGGAAGAATCAAATCGTTTAGATTTTGGTTGAATTGGAAGAATGATGAAACAAGGGAATTCGGCATTGTGAACCACGCAAAAAAAAATATTTCTACAAATCACGTTAATAATGCTTTCACCAGAAATATAATTTCACATAACTTTATCCAAAAAAATTTACGCGATATGAGAAAGCAACAACTGCTGCAGAAAGTAGGCTATTTATCTAAACAATGTGTAAGAAAGTAAAAGGAAAACATTCAAGGTCTGTTTGACAAATCAAATATGAAAAACCATTTTACCAAAATAAAATTGATTTTATATATCCTTAGAAAAATTCTCCAATGACGCATTCTCGCAAGTCGTACCTTAAATTATGAAAAAACTTTAGCAGAACGAAATGCTTCCGGGTTTGGTTTTTTTTTAAATGTTTAGCAGTTTAATAACCGTTTACAAAATCTATATTACCCGTGATTTGTCAAGTAAATGAGCGTTGCTTTGTTCAATAGCGTTGTGTGAAGCAGCAATTCTGTCGTTTAAACAATTTGGATTAGAAATGATAGTTTCAAATCTATTCAAAATATTTTGCAAAATTGCACTAAATCATATTGTAGCTATAATAATTATGGTACCATAGTTTGTATGTATATGTAGAAGATGCAGATACTAGTGCTGATGATAATAAAATATTTTGTTTATTTTTAGTTATAGATACATATAACCAATTGTTCAACGTTACTTCAAAGAATATTTATACATTTATTAATTGCAATATACTATTACATCTTGTATATATAAAATGTATGGTTTTATCACTTATCACATTTTATCATAAAATTTAAAAAATTTTAAGTTTAGCGTATTTTAATTTAACGTAAATAATTCTACTAATTGTAAGTCTACAAATAGTGTGCACTTCGTGTTAAAGTCTAAATAAATATCTAAATACATTAACTAATGTGTCGAATTGCTGTTGTAAGATTGGCCACATATGTCAAAACGGCATTGAAATAATTCATTTTTATTTCTTTGTCCATACAGCCAATGTTTCCGGCGGGAACAAAAAACTTTGGCAATGCTCTCAAGACACGGGTTAAATATTTCCCTTTTGACCCAAACAACATTGCCTCCTTCTTCCACTTGCGCAGTAGAGTCACTGAGCTTTCATGAACCGAGCAGCATATATTAAAGGTTATGTTCAGAATGAGAACGTAAAAAACAGTTAGAGGAACGGAGATCGCCGCAAAAGCAGTTTCGCTTAGTATCAAACCACGAATTGAAAATGCAGCGCCAATTACAAGAACGAAAAACGTAACAGAAATGGCTGGTCCTAATGTATGAATGAGCACAGGTTTTGCACCGTTAAGCAAAATTAACATGACAGTGTATCGGAAGATGATTACTTTGGATAGTACCAGTTCGGAAATCCGTTGAATTTCCCTTTTAGCTAATATTCCTACCGTTAATAAAATAACGGTGAAAGCTCTTAGACTTATGGTTAGTATGTAGCCAATATAAACATTCAACAATAAGCGAATGTATTGTAGAATTATTGATGTAAGAGCAAGTTGAGGGGAAAATGGAAAAATTACCAGAAAAGTTACATCCAAATTAGTAAATACCAAACACATCGGAATAATAACTCCTCCGCACTGAGAGATCGTAACTACTGACGACGTGATTATGTCGATTGAATCAACGCGAAGAATCTCGCTGATGTTACAGAAAATAGATTTTATTGATTCAAAGGAAGTCCCTTTTCCTAATTTTGATTTTAGTTTACCGTATTTTCGCTCAATTATTAGCAGATTGTTTATTGTTTCTACAACGGTTGTTCCATAAATTTGTGCGATTATATCATACAGCACTGAGGTACAGCTTATGAATAGTAATAGAAAATTGAACACTATCTCAATTGTCATGTACATGTTTGGATATATTCGAGACAGTGTAATCACAAAACAAATTGACAATAAAAATACACTTTTTGTTATCCAGATAGTTTGAAAGTATCTTTGAATGTTTGACTTCTTTTCAGTTTCCCAGCTTTCTTTCACATGATTCCATACAATTGGAAAAGGCAAGATTTTGGAATCTAGCCGTTGGTTGATATGCAGAAAAAGCGTTGTCGTTATGCCTAGCATTTTTACAAAAAAATTTCAAACTAAAATATTTCTAGTCGACGTTGTGTACACTCTGAATACACAAAATCCCGGAAGTGAAATCAATCACAAATAAACGGCTATTATGTACTTGTTCAGTTACAACCAGATAGCAAAGGTAATTTTATGGTACTGAACCCATGACATAGTTCAGATAGAAAACTGCAAACCACTGTTTTGAAACATATTTACAATTACATACTTTGAAAAAATTGTCCTTCTTGTTTTAGATTTTGTGAACCAAGCGGGCTCTCACATAATTACACATTATTACTCCAGCATTATGTCAAAATTAAATGATAAAAGTAAAAGATGTATTATTATCATTGGCAAAAATTCAATGATGCAACATAATATTTGCCAGGAATGGTTCGATATCTGTTGAAAACTTCGAGGGCAATATAAAAACCAAAATATTCCACTAAATGAAATGGTACTTCCTGAGTTTATTATTCTACTTTTTAAAGAATTATCTTTTAGAACATTGCACAGCTGAACATTTAAAAGTAGCATGTGTGATGTGTTGCATTCATGTATTAAAAAATATTTGACTCATTTTCGCAGTTCCACCCATTGACGCGGCACTGTAAATAAAATTTATTGACATATATTTCATTCCTAAAGTTAAGTACGCAGGATGTTAAACATTATTGATATCACACCTTAAAGATTATCCAAAGGCTTAAAGTACATCTTTCAATTGTTATATGTAGATTCTTCAGATTTTGATGTCACTGAAACTGTCGATTTAATAGGAAGCGACATTTTCAAGATATTCGCTATTACCCAACATGCTGCTGAGGAAGAAATCAAATATTTGAGCATAATTTTTGTGATAGACAGAAACAATCAAAACCACATTCTCTAAAACCTACTTTTTATATCTATTACCTTATAATTATATTATGTTGCCAATTTTGGTTCAAAATATAAGCAACTGATCTTATAAAATGCTGAATAAATCATCAATACTACACTTGCAAAGAAAATCAAATAATGTCATAAATAAAATACCTAAAACCAAAAAATATATTTTTTCGTATAATACAGTGGAGTCTCTCTATAATTGCAGCCAAGGGGAGTCAATAATATATGGAGGTGCAATTACTCCGAGGTTTCCGCCTTCATTTAAATACATTCAAAATCGAGGGAGGGAAAAACCTTTTTATTATTGCCACATGCAATTGTTCGGAGGGGCAATAATCGGAGGTTCCACTGTAATTTAATACAAAACAGTTTATGTAATTTTATTCATGGTTATTGATAGATCCGTAACATAAACCAACACAGCATTAATATAATTAATTTTAATTTCCTTGTCAAAAATTCCTACATTTCCAGCTGGTATAGCCAATTTCGGCAGAGCTTTTACCAAACGTGTCGCATACTTTCTTCTGCTGTCAAGCAAAGCTTCGTTTCCCCATTTTGTTATTGTTGAAAGAGACATCTCGTATATAGAACAAGCAATACGAAATCCGAAGGCAAAGAAGAAAAATGTCCAAAAATTATTCCTCGAAGCATACAGCCGGATCCCACAACTGTCGGAGTGTGTTCACCGACACGCATAGAAAATAGATAGTAAACCAAGTTCCCCTTAGACTAAGGCTGTACAAGAGCCAAAATACCATTTCGCACAATGCAGTGCTTTACCACATTGCCATTTTTCTACATAAAAGTATGTAGCTAGTTTAAGTTATCATTACAATGCTAAATGTAAGTTTGTTCTCCTCTTCTCCACTGTTCCACTTGGCCATCGACAACGCCGAAGCCGTGGAGTGAGCAAAGTATAAAGTATAAACTCGTGAGAGAAGAGCGTCACTTCTTCTTCAGCAGGATCTCTCGCTGGTCGACATTTTCCGTCGGTCGAAAGATTTTGCCTCTTTGCAAAGTTCCCATTTCTTTTCCATTAAATTAACAAGTAGTTTCTAGGAATCTCGTTCTTTCCGAAAGTAAAGAATAAAAACGCTGATAAAGCGAATAGCAAGCAAAAAGAACTATCTTCGTGTGTTTCCGATTCATTTAATTAAATCATCTCATTTCAAATCAGTTAGTAGCATTCCTTATTCATTTCCTCACATTTAACTTTCTTCCACTGTGTGGGAAACGATCTTTATTAATCATCATCATCAATTTTGAGCTACATCGACCCGAGTTTCCCCACACAACAAATACCAGAAATCCAGCACACAGCGAGGGTCCCGTTGTGTACATACAGACCTGTATTAGGCTTCGGAGGAGGATGGCCATTTCTTTGTAGGAATGATACTTCTCTAATGACCAAGATGATTTCAACATTTTACTGATTTCTCGTCGAAGGTAGATTACTGTGAGGAATATTAGAACTCCATATATTTTTAAGCTAATTATTGTGACGTGAGCGCTTTGTGTTATTAGAATTAAACGTACGTAACAAAACATATTGGAAAGTGCGACTTGTTTTGAAATTGGTAGTACTGCAAGATAAATTTCATCGAGATTTGTGTACACAGAAAATAGTGGAAACATGGAGCCAACAAAAGTAAACGTTACAAGAGTTCCCAGAACAATTATATTACCAGAATCGTTTTGTATTTTGTTCACAAATCTGTGACCAATCTTGGTATTACTGCAGTTTGCACCAAGAATCTTAGGAGTTTGTGTATGAACATATTGAATCGATATTAACGTATTTATTGCTGTAATTATCTCCTCTCCAAAGAAACAAACAATGATATCAAAAAGGCAAGAAGTACATACTAAAGTCAGTACAAATAGGTTAAAGATTTTTTGAGTAAATGTATACACGTCAGCACGTATTAATCCAAAAACGGACACGAAACAAAGAATAAATAAATATGTTCCTTTTAGAACTAATGCGTGTATAAGATATTTTTGAATTTTCGCCGAACTCGAAATATACCATTTTAGCTCTTTTGAGTTCCAGTGAATTGGAAATTTTATGAATATATTATCAAACCGTTGATTTAATCTTAGCAACGTCAGGACAAGTTTACTAAACATGTTTTCACCAGAATGCGACTGTTACCAAACAGTTTCAAAAACCACACTGTCCAAGGCGCCAATAGTTTGAAAAGATATTTATACTACTCACTTTTAATATTTTTGTCCACTATAAAAACAAGAAAAGTAAAAATAGTATGTACTTAACCGTCAAAAACGGTCTGAATTTATGCGCACAAAAATGATAAGTTAATTAGTTGTATTATAGTATAAATGTGGTTGTACTATACTTCCTGGTTTTATGACAACGCTATTTTCAAGAAACATTTTTAGAACAAGCTATTAGTTTAAAACTCGAGTTTTCAAAATTATAGGGTAAAACTTTTTGGCATTCTTATTTTTAGAAATGATACGAGTTTTGCCATATAGGACAACGATGTTAAAGGCAAGCATTATTATAAGATATTATTGTTCATTATCGGTCACAGCATATCTGTCACTCAACGGCGGTCCAGTCGGTCATAACCCTGCTATAATAAGGTCATATATGACGTAAAAGCTTCTCCGTTTCGAATGATTAATGTTTCTTCCTATTGTTAAAAGTGTAGAGTCAGCTTCTAAGCCGCTTTTCCTCGTTTCTTCATTTAAATGAATACTATGATATGGTAATTAGGTTTACAATTTTTACGTAGATCACAAATTGTGCGACAATGTATTCTCTTGAATTCGTATATTCAAATTATGAAGCATGCTTTATTATTCAATTCATAAATATCAAAATAGCAATAATGTTACGGATTCACTCTTATCTTCGAACATTGATGTGAGATGTAAAGAGTGCATATAATTTTTTTAGTAAGATAAAAACATTAAGCTTTCAACTATAGAACGATTATTTACACAGTTAAAATTTATATTGTACACGAAGTTGATAATCACAAACCCAGCTAATCAACGGAAATATACTATTAAACAGTGATGAGTAAATTATTTAAGTGGCGCAATGTGATTGTTAAATTAGCCGTATTTTGCAGCAGGGCATTATAAAAACTAATTCTGACTTCTTTGTTCAAATTTCCAATATGTCCCCCTGGAACTGACAATGGTGGTAACGTCCTGATGACACGCATTGAAGATCTCCATTGCAGTTGCATTAATGCCTGTTTTCTCCACTTTAGTAGCAACTGAACAGATTTATAGTTTATTGAACAAGATACGTTTAACCAAACATAGAGACATAGGACAAAGAGCACACTTATATAAGTGCAGTGAGCACAACCACTAATACTTCGGCAAACACGAGACCACTGAATGTACAACTGAAGCCAATTACAAGAACCAAAAACGCGGCAGATATTCCAGGCCCTGACATAAGTCTGAGAACTGGATTTAGATTGTTTAGCAAAATTACCATCACGCGATAGATTTTTACATGCTGCAGTGACCACCTTAATTTTGAGAGAAGTGTCATTTCCTTGTAGTAATTTACCCCAACATTGTAGATCAAAATTGAATATGTCCTGAGACTGATTATTACAACTAGCGAATGATACATTGTAAACACGTAACGAAAAATTCGGAATGGTAAAGAACTTGCAACAATCTCAGGTTTAAATGGCAATATAACCAGGCCATATTTGTCAAGGTCATCATATACCATCATAATGGGGATGAAAATGGCCGTAAATGTGAAATTCACTACAATTCCTGATATCATCTTATCCACTATATCGCCAGGCAGTCTGAGCATTAGTCGACTTGAGAGTTTTCTGAGTTGCATAATTTGTACACTACATTGAAAAATGTTTTTCATTCGGTGGTTTTCCATAACGTACAGATAATTTAGAGAGCCAACTAATTCATTTCGATAAAGCCGAAGCATTATGTCGTACAGACATGAAAAAGATACGACAAGAAAAAGAAATACACTGTAGATCCTCTGCTCTGTCGTATAGCAATTTGGATACAGCTTGAACAGGACGAAGACGCACAACAAAAGAAACATATTTACACCTTTGACGATAGATGTCTTGATGGTAAATTGTTTCATTATTTTGTCGCTCACAATTTCCCATTTCTCTTCACGTCCGTTCCAGCGGACTGGAAATGGAATCAATGGATCACTTAGCCACTGGTTGAGCTGAAGAAATTTCTTTGCGGATTCTCCTGGCATTTTGAAAAATTTCTAATTTCTAATTTTAATACATTTTTTTCCTATACCAATCAGGTATCTTGCTAGTTTAAGCAGCAACTCAGGATTGTTAGACAATTTAGAGATTGGATGAAATATTTTGTCTGCCACAAAGTGTGATTATAAACTAAACAATTATTACATAAACCTCTGAAAAAATAAATTTTATGATAAGGGTTTAGGGAACTCCATCGCGTCCCATGTAATTTTCGTATGAGTCCTAAAGTTTATCAGGTATAATTACGATTAAACGTTTAGTTGTATAAGCAAAAATCATTCTTAAACTACTTAACCTTTGTATGTTCCCAATGGCATAACATAATTTTCTCTAGGTATGATTTTGTCATTAAATATACTGGAATTGTCTCTCTAATCTGTTTCTCATCAGTCAAGCCCAAATAGTATGCAAAATACTGTTGTAAATTTAAGCTTAATAATCTCTATATATAAAATCCTCGCGTACGTTTCTGTCTGTTCCATCATCACGCAAAAACGGCTGAACCAATTGAAACGAAATTTGGCACAGTGATTAGTAC
>VYYJ01003373.1:0-16848 GCA_021029165.1 Cyphoderus albinus | reverse complement strand
AAATATAAAGGATCACATTACAACGATTTGTTTAAGGTTGTGAGGACATGACTGCTTGTTTTCGGAAAAACATACCAGTTTCCGGGATGGGCTTGATTCACCAATGGATCATTTACTAAATAGTAAATTGTATTTTTTTTAAATAGTTACATTATTGTTTACGGATCATCGTGATTGCATTTCGATCTCAAATATTTATAAATTCCTTTCATCTATTGATTATTAGATCCTAACATGTAGGCTTCAGTATGTCTAATCTGATTTTCCATAATTTCCATGCGATTTCTCATAGCACGATCATGAATGATCGCCAGTTCACTTGAAGAAGCCTCGTGTTGACTATCCTGCTCCTTTAATTTTTGCAGAAGGGAAAGAGTCCTAGCCAGAATGTCTCTCATTTCCAACGTAAGATCTTCATCCAGGTTATCGATAGCGAGAAATCGCCGTGCTCCTTTGATTATATCTTGACACTCCATCCGACGCCAATAAATTTTCTGCATCTTCTCAGCAAGTGCTACTTTTTGCTCCACTATCTTGCAAATCGAGTCGCAATTTTCGCTGTGAGACTTCACAAATATTTTGCATGTCTCACACTGCCGGTGCGCCATTTTAGCCAGGATTCAAGGACAATCGTGCTGAATTAGAAAATAAAACAAAATGTGGTCAACAATATTTTTAACAAATTTATTTTTATATGCCAAAATTGGTAACCAAAGTAAATCTGATATGAAACGGTTTAATAATTTACCTGATTTAATTGTTATAAGTATAAGTGAAGCGGCAGTATCAAGAAAAAAGTATTTTCTTATTTATGAGTCTTCAGTTTGAATTTGAATTTTTTAAGCTCAAATATTTAGGAATTTAAAGTAATGTCGCAGTTACTGAGGTGAGCGATTGCTTTATAAAGCAATAGCAATATCTACCTTGCCTCCACCCAAATCAATCGACGATCTATTGCGTATTGAACTATACTTTGCAGTAGCCGTATTCCACCTCCAATAACTCTGTTACGTAGTAGTTGTGTTGTGGTGTATGACGTACGTAATTCACAAGAAGTACACTACCGCACAAAACTAGTCTATATCAGCATGACTTGNGACTTGCAAATATATATTTCATGTATGTGCAAAAATACGTATATATAATATATACCATCCCATAACGCAATAGTGTGAAGTCTTCCAACAGATTGTCTTACAACTCATTGGTGGTGCTGGGATCGCATTTCAGTTTTGTTGGTTTACGAAAGAAATTCAATTCAGTGAAATATAAATCATCAGATTTCAAACGGTTTGTTGGATTCCAGTCTGGAACCTAACAAATATGTCCGTCAACCGAGAACCCATTTAATGCATTGTCTGCTCCACTCGGATTATGAAAGCGCGCAAAGATATTTCAGTTGAGTGGATAATCTTGACCCTTAATACTGAATATCATTGGTACTAACATCACAAGTGTTGACTTGACTTTCTTTGTGTAATTTTATGAACATTAAGAATTTTATAACATTAAATGAGCAAAGTGAAGTCTACTCTTTTCCATCACCAAACGTTGCTTTCGCTAATGAATGCTTGTCGTACAAAAAATGCAATCGGGGAAAATCATCGGTTTTCGTAAGGTTTTATTTTGAACTTTATTCATTTAATATTGGAAGCAGCCAATAATAATGCTTGTCGTACAAAAATGCAATCGGGGAAAATCATCGGTTTTCGTAAGGTTTTATTTTGAACTTTATTCATTTAATATTGGAAGCAGCCAATAAATATTTATGTGCAGATACTTATGTTAAAAACCAGGGTTTTTCCATATAATAATTTGGATAAAAATTATGAAACATTCCAACGAATTTTGTATAGTAGATACATAAAATAAATGAATATATTTTGGTCATTTTCGTTGAAAGAATTGTATGTGTAGACTAATCAAAATTCAAAGCTCGCTGTTGAGTTTCAATAAGTTGTAACACCCGATTCCTATTAGTGACAAAGCAATTCAACAAATCTTTGGCTTCCATTTCAAGCCTTAGCAAAACCAACAACTTTTTCTTAGCAGTCTTCAGCATTTTGTTTTATTTTCATCTTAATTTGCGTCGGGATATACATGCAAAATGGCGTCGTTTAATTGTCCGAGCAACTGTCAGCATAGCATTAACGTCGCTCACAAATCTCTCCATTCGCACTATTTTCTTTGTAAAAACACGAACTTGCCCGTTCTGCATAAAGATCACAGCCGGGTACTCTTTTTCCAGTCCATCAACGTTTGCATGGATGTCACAGGGTCTTCTGGAATTTCCATGATTCAGTTTTATTCTGTTCACGGTCAAGAGTTGAGCTAAAATTGAACCACAGCGACCAGTGAAAAAACCAGCTGCAGCTTGAAGAACAAAGAATTGGCAAGGAAGAACGGTACGCTGAGGCACAGGATTTGACAAATGATGAAGCGAATGGAAAGGTCCTACATATCACTACATATTACAATGGCGATCACAGTCAGCAAAGAAAAATATTGGTTTCTTAAGCGGTCTTACGAAGACAGGCAAAAACTAACCGTAGGCAGTATACCTTTAGCAGTATAAGGTAGCATTGCAAATAAAATGAATATGATCCTACGGGTTTCTCGTACTGTTTGCACATTACGTACACTCAATGCATAAATCTTAGACATGTCAAATAAAAGTCAAATGAACTTTATTCTGTATACTATCGGCACGATTTTGGAATTTGGGTATCTATTTCTTTCCAGTCTATTGAGCAGATGATCCAGTTATTTAATCTTGCTACCAAGATATTTAACGAATTGGTATTTGTACGCATTTCGTGTGACTGTTAGATTTCAAATCGAATATCTAAATTTATTCTACCAACGGTAACAATTTTAATGATTTTTTAAAAAGTTTCTGAAACGTGTTAATTACAGTGGTATGTAAGCAATATTTAATATTACCCCTCATAAAACTGTTCTGATATATTTCAAGGTCGAAAGATGAGTTCCTCCTTGTGTGAAAAATGCAGTGAAATTCTCCGGCTGTACAAGAAGGCTGAAGTCACTCTCTGTACCATTATGGAGGAGAAAATGAAGGTGGTCACGATGAAGGTTCAGATTGGGGAGCAGGTTCAAGTGTGTCGAAAGATAAACGAGAACGTGCAAGGGTTTCTGGCTTTGCATAATCCAGCACCGGCGGAAATCGAGGAAATGAGAAGAATCGTGATGGAGGCGCGTTCTGTCATGCAGGGGCTAGCAGTGGGATTGGCCGATACTCTGGACGCGTCTTTTAAACTAAATAAGCTGGAGCAAGACGTAAACCAGTACCAGGAGAAGCTTGTGGAGAAACATTTGAAAAGTTGTGGGCCTCATTAATCAGTTAACTACCCTTAACAATATATTTTTAAAATTATAAACTTTTCTTTCTGCTGACCACTGTAATAAAATTTATTAAAAATGCTGTTACATTTTTATCAATTATTAATTAAAACCCCATATGATTCGCCCTCTCTTGGTGTACAAATCGCTACTTCCTGATAAACTTCATATGCGTAATACATTTTACCATTCTACAACAGAAATGAATTAAAGGGTCGTATGGAACAATTAATGCAAATAAAGTCATCATTTCCGGCATGGTGCGAAATCGTTTAATTTGAAATGGAACTTAAGAATCAGTGCGGAAGGCGGAAGATGGACAAACACCAATAGACCATTTACAAAATAGTGGAGTGTTTTTAAATAGTGAAATAATTAGTTACGGATTATCATAATTGCATCTCGACCTCAAACATTTATTAATTCCACTGAGCTATACGGAAGATTACTCAGAAAGATGGATCGGATTTTGCAGATCAATATCTCAGCCAAAAATGGATGATATTTCTCATCTAGCACATCATTTAAAAGCATATCCCGTGGTCTTTATTTTGCATACAACCACATGGTCTCAAGTTGGTTTGTTCGTGAGTTGGAGCCAGAAACGTATGAAGCATGCAATTACACTATTTTCACCACATCATCCTAGTTGTAAGCCCTGTTAAGCTTGTAATTTTTGATTTTCTGGAAGTGAAAGTAATCATAGGTGGAACCAGGTTGATAAAAGCTAGAAACAAAATCACCCATCAAAACCCCAAACCGATCCTGTAACAGTAGCATTATTGTAATTTTGTACAAAATTCCTACAAGAAGCTGCTTAAATGAGGGGTTTTTGATACGTTTATACTATTGGGTTTATTTTTTTGACTCAATTTTATCGCAATGGAAATTGTTATCATTCTCCGCGGTAAGTTGTACCAGAAAAATTTCTGAATTTAGTTACTGGACAAACCTTTAAAATGATATGAGCCCATAAATCTAACTCAAAATTTCATGTTTTATGTTTCTAGCTCTAACTCACAAACAAACCAACATCAGACCAGGTTTGTGGGTGCAAAATAAAGACCACGAGAAAAGATTTCAAATGGTATGCTATGAAAGGGATAGCATCCATTTTTGGTTGAGATATTGATACGCAAATTCCGATTCATCTTTCTGAACACACGTTCGTAGATTTCTAGACTCCAAAATTGCAGGCTTGAATATGTTCGATCATTTCGCTGTAACGTTCCGCAAGACGACGCCGATTATACTCCAGTTCTTGTGAAACAGCAACGTTTTCACTCTCCTGCTCCTTTAATTTTTGCACAAGGGAAAGAGCCCTATCCAGAATTTGTCCCATTTCCACTCCAAAATCTTCACCCAGGTTATCAATAGCAAGAAATCGCTGAGCTCCTTCGATTATTCCTTGACACTCCACTCGATGGCCTTTAGTCTCAAGTAACTTCTCAGCAAGCGCTACTTTATGCTGCACTACCTTGCAAATCGTTTCCCCAGTTTTGGTGCAAGCATTCTTAAATGTTGCGCATTTGTAACACGGCGGGTCCGCGTTTGTAGCCATGATTCAAGGAAATCGTGCTGAATTAGAAAATAAAACAAAATTTGGTCTACAAATAACATTTACCTAATTTGTTTTTAGATACCAAATTGATAACCAAAGTAAATATGATATGAAGAGGTTTAATAATTTACCTGATTTAATTGTTATAAGTGAAGCAGCAGTATCCAGAAAAAAGTATTTTGTTATTTATTAGTCTTCAGTTTGAATTTTTATCTCTTATTTTAAAAACTCAAATATTTAGGTATTTAAATTACGCAGTCACTTGAGTGAGCTAGTGATTTATACAGCAATATCTACCTTGCCTTCATCCAAATCAATCGACGATCTTTTGCGTATTGAACCATACTCTGCAGTAGCCGTATTCCACCTCCAATACTAACTCTGTAACGTAATAGTTGTGTTGTGGTGTATGAGAGTCTTATAATGAGACATATATTATGACGTACGTAATTCACAAGAAGTACACTACCGCACAAAACTAGTCTATATCAGCATGACTTGCAAATATATATTCCATATATATGCAAAAATACATATTTATATATAATATATACCATCCCATAACGCAATACTGTAAAGTCTTTCAACTTAGTGTCTTACAACAATTGGTGGTGCTGGGATCGCACTTCAGTTTTGTCGGTTTACGAAAGAAATTTAATTTAATTCAGTAAACTATAAATCATCAGATTTCAAATGGTTTGTTGGGGTCCAGTCTGAAATCTTCCGGGTTGAGAGATAATATTTAGTTTTCTCACTCAATGATTCCAGTCTGGAAACTGACAGCTCTGTCCAGCAAGGAGAACAAGTACGTCGTCTGCTGGGGATTTTAAAGTGCGACAAGATGTTTCGGTTGATTTGAAATACTGGATATCACTGGAACTAACATCATATTCACATGTGTTGACTTGACTTTGTTTGTCCAATTTTATGAAGATTACGAACTTTATAAAATTAGGTGAGCAAAGTGAAGCCAGCAACAAACGCTGCTTTAGCTAATGAATGCTCGTCATAGTACTCACAAAGAATGCAATAATCAGGGAACATCACCTTTCGTAAGTTTTTATTGTTGAAACGTTATTTATTTAATATTAGAAGCACGCAATATATATGTGTGGAAATATTCATGTTGACAATCTGGTTTTCCCAATATCATAATTTGGATCAAAGTCATAAAACATTTCAAGAAATATTGTGTAGTTCATAAATGAACATTTCTTTGGTGATTACCATTGAACGATTTATGAATGTGTCAACTACTGCAAATTCAAAGCCCGCTGCTGAGTTTCAATAAGTTGTAACACGCGAGTCCTATTAGTAACAACGCAATTCCACAAATCCTTGGCTTCCGCTTCAAGCTGCCGAAATACCACCAACTTGTTCTGAGCGGTCTTCAACATTTTCTTGAATTTCCTCTTGATTTCGCGCCGGGAGATGCAGCCGAAATGGCGTCGTTTAATTTTTCGAGCAACTGTCAGCATACCATTGATGTCCCTCGCGAATCCCTCCATTCGCATCCTCTTCTTTGTAAAAGCACGAAGTTGCCTGCTCTGCTTAATGAGGTCAGCCCGGTACTCTTTCTCCAGGTCCAACAATGTTCGCATGGCTGTGACAGGGTTTTCGGGATTTTCCATGATTCAGTTTGCTTCTGGTCACGGTCAGAGGTTCAGTAAATTTGAATCACAGCGACCAGTAAAAAACCTGTTCCAAAACATAGAAAAAAAATAAAAAGATATTAGCATTTTCATACTAAATAATAATCTGATACTACTTTGGTACCTTTATAACTATTTACAAAATAAATTACTCCCACCTTTAAAATATTTTGAAGTATTTTCAAATTTAACAGTGATTTCAATTGACGTTAATCAAATTCAAATTTTAACCAGGATTATACTTGAGTAATTTATGTCATATGGAATTTTGAAACGCAAAAAAAAACTACTCATAATACATATAAACAGGATATTTATGCATTTAATTTGCCATATTTTGCAGAAGTAAACTATCTGCAAGCAATTATGAGTGGCTCTTGTAATTTATATTCATGTTAAATACACAAATAAAATAAAGCTGATGAGTGTACTTTTGCTGTGCCAAATGAAGTACAGCTCTCTGCAAAAGTGCCAATTTTGCACAGCATCTTGCGGAAGGAAACCCTCCAGAATGTTCGATGGTTTAGCATCGTGTAAAGTATAGTAGTACACGATGCACTTCGAGATACTCCTGGTTCGAAAGACAAATGTACGTAAAGCAAAGCAGTAGCAGTACATTAGCAAGAGCGTTGCTTCGACTATGAAAAACTTTCGTTTGTTACTTGGAGAAAACAGTTTCGCAAATCAACTTGGCGTGAGGGTATTTGCTTTGTACTCTGGCTCAAAAAACTCTCAGTCCATTCCAACTCCTCACCAGCAAGACCACGGGGCTCCATAGTAAGGAATGATGCATACCAGGTAATGGAAATTAAATCATCACCGGGTGTGTCATTCCTACTATTGAATTCCGCATTCATCCCGGTATCATCATCGGATGGATTTCAAAAACAAAGATCCTGTTTAACGTCTGCAACAATTAAACTTGAATAAAGATTTGCTTTACTTTGTTGATCTAGCTATATGAAGTATTTTCTTCATAAAGCTAGATTTTTGAAGTGAAGTCAATTTCTTACTATTCATCAGGAACCCGAAGAAAACCCTGGATTTCTACAAATTTTCTGTCGAGCCGAAGAACATCTTTTGGCCAGGAACTATTGCCTGTGTGTAACTAACTAATAGAGTTATCACAGCTAATTGTTCTTTGTCAAGGGATTGTTTTTATCAACTTTTTGCCGTTCCCACTCAACATATAAAAACTGAAGATTTTGGAGGCCGTTACATCAGGAAACGATGCTACATATTTTTGTAAGAGTAGGAACAAACTGGTGGTAGTATTAAAATACTAATGTTATCAATGTCAGTGTTTTCTAGAGAAATAGGAGACAAACTGATTCATCATGATGGTAATTCGTAACCGTAAATCTTCTTCAGTGTATCAGGTAAATTAGTAAATAAAAACATATTAGTAATGATTCATTCATCTTATATATGTTTATGTTGAGAATTAGAAACTTAATTAAACAACTAATTTTAATAAAGGATATTTTATTTTAGTTTGTTGAGTTCAGTTTGAAATTCATTTGCGGTTGACATTTTCAAATATTTAACATTATATTATGGGTTTTGCCAAGTACCAGACTTTTCGCGCATAGAAGACTTCATATAGAGGTAAGAGGTAAGTAGATCAGGGTAGTGAGAGTGTACATAATTTGCAAATTCCAATATAGTCTGATGCATACAGCATCAAAATGCATAATTTGCACAGAGGTAGTGTACAACGACGGCGGTATACAAGAGTAAATATGTGGTTTGGTGTAGTACATTCTGTTGCCAAAAAGTGTATTTACGGCGTTTAGCGAACACTCCTATAAAAAGTACAAAGAGCGTCCTTTTTGCATTCAGTTTATTTCTTAGAGGTTATGGGTTGTTTATTTTTGGCATGATTAGTATTTATATGATTTATGAGTTGCAGAAATATTTGCAGTTATATCATTTATATGTGTAAAAAGAGAGCATCAAAATCTAAAAAAATAAAATGAATTATTCAAATAGGAACTTTTATTCATCGAACAAAGTTTCTCATCCAACACCAAAAAATCACCACAATTCTGCTGAACTTTGACTAATTTTACTTTTTCACAATTGGCAATTCTTCAGAGGATGGTTCATTCACTACCTTGTTTCCCTCGGAATCACCCTTTATTTTCCAAATCATTTCTTGCATCAATGACTTTTTCTTTCTTATGGACTGTTGCAGTTCCAACTCACCAATTTCCAGTTTCAGATAAGCCGTTAGTGTCCGAAGATGTTGCGACATTGCAAACCTGTTTAGTTCAATTTCCTCCAGAGACACCAAACCAAATCGCTCCTCCTCCGTCTTGTTAATCTTCTCCTGCAAGTACAACTTTTGCTGGTTAATTTCCAGGACCCTTTGATTGGACCTCGTTTGATGCTCGGACAATTTCGCCACTTCCGCAAGTAGGTGATCATAAACGTAAGACACGGCCTCCTTCTTTACTTCCGCCATTTCTCAAAGATGATGCTCTCTTTCACAAACAAGAATTTAAAAAATATTAATATTTTTTATTGAAATATAATAAATATATCAAATCAATAAACAAACAGACACAGTAAAATATAAATTGTATTGAAATGATTTTTATCCATTTTCAGCTATGAACATTTTAAAACTTACCTTTCAAACTTGATAACTTTGCAATTATTATTTTATAGTTCAATTTTTGTTTGTTGGATAACTAATCAAAAATATAAATAATAATGAAAATGAAAACAAAACAGTGATTCCAGAAGTATCCAGCTTGTATGAACTTCAGTATAGAAATGCATGTATGAAAAGATCAGCCGAGATGAAAAGGCAAGATATTAGGTACATATATTGCGCATCAGTGTCCATCTCTTGCATCCAGCTCTTTTGATCGACCTTATGAAGAAAGTTATATGCATATAAAGAGCAACATCTCCATTAGATTAGTTCCATGTAATTTATCCCGCTGGAGTTATATAATTGAGATGTATCATGTACCTAATTTGGGACAGAGATGCAGAGTGTAGATTGACTTTAGAAGCATGGACCAAAGAAAAACCAAACTAGACATTTGGTGTAGCACGGTAGAATAATATATTTCTTGTGTAAGTCTCTCATCGATTTCGATTGCATGATTCAAAAAAAATGTTATGTTAAGAATTATACTATTTATCTACTAAATATACTGATGTTTATTGTTTAGTACAATGTCATTTTTGACAACAAAATTAACAAAACATGATTTAATAGTACTTTGAAAACATTGACAAACTCAATCAACAGCATTAATCTCTTGCCTCGACACGCACATTCCATCTCCGTATGAATCTGTTGGGTACGTCATTTTCAACTGCTGAATTTCATTCATTAGTGTGTTGTACCGTGTATCAATATCAATCTTTGTCTCGCTCAAGTCCACTTCCACATCTATCTCCGCCTGCAACTGGAGTTTGTACTTACTGATTTCCTGCCCAAATAGATTCAACTGCTTGTTAATTTTCCTAGCGTTTTTTAGTCGAGTTGCAACGTTAACGTCACCATTAGATATCTGTTGAAACTGCCTTTTCGTATTCTCATCGATCAGTCTCAGTGCCTCCAGATCTCGTTTCTCTCTCGCATGCTCATGAAAATCCTCCAACTCCTCCTGTTTCCTTTCGCACTTGAGCATGCTCAATTTCATGTCCAGCTTTCCTTCAAGTAGGCTGATTCTTGTCAATCTCTTATGATACAGCTGGAGAGCTTGGTCGCCATCCTCCATTTTTTAAATGTGCACAACTGAAAAATAAATTCGAAAAAAAATCAATCACTTGAAAAAAATCGTTTCAGCCAACATTTTGGAACAAAACGCCAAAGAAAAAATTAATCTCCCAAAATAATAAACGTTACATGATACATACCTACATGCGTTGTTAATCAAATAAAATTTCACCTTTTGGTAGGAAAAATGTTAGTGACTTTCAATTTATTTTATTTTGTTTTCCAAGAAAAGGTTTCAAAACAATATATAAATTTTTAAATCTCTGTTGTCTAAAAATACATGTCATTGAATGGTTCAGGTTCAGCGATGATGTTGTATTATGTACATGCCTAATAATTTGCAGATTACAGCACTTTGTGTACTGTTCGCGCTGGCTTCTGAATACAGTACGAAAGTTTTCTGGTGTAATGTAGCTTACTGCTGTGAATTACAAATACTGCAAATACTAGTTCCAGGTTTTATTTATTATTATTATATTGTACATCTTACTTAGCAACAGCATCTGCAAGCAGATGAAATGTATGCCAATAATGTCCACTCAGAATCCGCGAGATGATGCTGGAGCGTGATTTTCTCAGTGTCGCTTTGAATGATCAGTATAGTATCGAATATACATATAAACGACAGAACGGCATGGAAATCACTTACGACTGCTTAATACAAAACAAATCAAACCTTTGCTTATGGGCGAATGGGCTTCCGGTTGTTGTTGTGGGTTATAGTTTTAAAATTTTAGAGTGCCCGACATTGTATGTAACTGTATGTAAATATGATTTATAGGTATAGTAATGAATGACAAAATAACAAAAATTGTTAAGTAAACCGAATTGCTATAGTTGATTTATTTGCAATTACATTTAATAATCAATGAATATATAAACATGCAATCGTGGCCAAATGAATATATTTTAATACTAAATATTTTTAGAACTGATACATAAAATGATTTTTATTATTTTTTGGCATAAAATATACCATTTAGTTGTTACTAGATGAAACCTCATGATTATTTAAAGAATGGTACATGCTGCTGTAAATGTCCTGCAAATCCTTTACATGATTATACTCCGACTTCAACCTGTTCATTTTTAACTGTAGGCCGATTTGCAAATCCAGGATGTTGTCAAGTTGCTCCCTGGCCAGAACAATTGTCTCCTTGACTTCTTTCACCCATTTATTTTTCGCTTTTACATTCCAGCAGAGTTTCTGCTTTTCGGAAGACAATATTTCAGCTAATTTATCCGCCTCAAATGTTGCCTCAGTTGCACGCACAATCAGTGATTCGGAATCGTCCAGCATCTGTTGGTACTGCTGTCTTTGAAGCTCATTCCTCACCTTCAGTTGAAGTATATCGAGCCTGGACTTTTTGAGTTGTATAATGTTACTCGCAAGCTTTTCTGATTCTGTCATCATGTCCATGTTGTAAGCTATAAAGCAAATTACAAATCAAAATTAATCAGTGTATTGGAACTGAAGTAATTTTAATGTATACGAAATGCAATTGCGCCAATAAATTGTTTTATATAAACATTTTCAGTCAGTATAAATTATTTGAGATTTAAAAAAATGTCGATTACCTTTAAATAATGACTTCAATTACACAACTGTCTAACACCAACTGGTTAGTTTGGCTCCTATAATTTGATAATACACGGATGCTTTGTTTAAAATATCTATTGAGTGAGCTCCAGACAAGTTTTTTCATCATTACTTCAAAGGCTTCAAACAGACAGACTCAGATGACTAGACTAAAAATATGTAATATTTTTTGGTGTTCAAACTTCTCATTTCGCGCTGATTTGCTAGATCATTTGGCGTCATTTTTATAATAATGAAAACGACTGCATATTGTATCTGCGTAAAGAACCTCTCGTACTGTACTCTGAAGTCGATTTGTATAAAATGGATCATCTACTACCTATAATAAAGCATGGAAATGTGTGTATTTTATTTATACAGAATGAGTCGCAACAAAAAACAAAAGCAGAACTAAATCATACCATAGCATACTATATTATATTTACACATTGGTGAAGTGTGGACTGTAGAGGAACAAAAAAGTCCAAAAATTAAAGCTTAAAAACATACTTTGAGTTAATAAAAGCCTAGTTAAAACCGATTGTGCAAGTTCACACACCTCAGAAATACTTCGGGTGATATATTCTATTGTGTCCACCTGCTTATACTAGCTAAGGTATTTATAAAAATAAGCGTTACCCTTCATATACAATATTCATTCTTTAGTACCTTAGATTTATCAAAATGTTCCCTAAAACAATGCTTACTTTGTACAACAAGAACTACACGTGTATATAATTTATCTTAAATTTGTTTTCATTGCTTTTCTTTTTATTTTCATTGTTGCTGTTGCTGTTGAGTTGTACACACGTTAGAAAATTCTCTGCTGTAAAATTAATATTTAAATAATATTCATTTCAAAAGTAATTCATTTTCTCATCATTACTTTCCCCCACTTCTTCCAAAGTATTCATTCAATAGATAACTTATAATAACGCAATTGAACATTTTATTTGAATTAAACAGAGCGATTTTTTTTCTGCAAAAATGCCGACCCGAAGAGAGTTGATTGAAAACCATGAGCACGTACTGGAGTTAATAACGTCCACAGCGGAGAAGAGATCCAATGCCCAAAAGCATTTCAGTAAATATCTTGAGATGAACAGAAGCAGCATACAACAAATGACAGAGCATCTCGAGAAAGAAAAGCAGTTGCAAAACCAACTAAATTCTTATTTGGTTTTAAACAAGGAGCTTCAATCTACTCTGAAGCAAGTGGAGGATAGGATCAAGGCTGGAACGAAGTTACTGGAAACGCTAAATCAAAAAGCGGCGAGGCTACAGGCGGAGGCTGATGAATCTGAGGCGATTTACGAGGAGATGCAACGGGATCTGCTGCTTATGCATGATGGGCTCGTGGCGAACCTGGGCTTGGGTTAACTTTTCGTCAGTTTCAGTTTAAATACAGCTTACATTCAGATTTTTCTAGAAATTTGTCGCGAAGTGTAGATTCGCACAGTATATTATGTATTGAGTATGGAATAGAATATTATGTATTTGTCTTTATGTGTCGAATGCCTGTTCATTACACAAAATCCAATTGCTACTTTCTATTAAAGTATTGTCCTGTAGAATGGAAGAATCACATCTCAGTCGCATGCTTCTTGTTCTGGAAGGTTTCACATTTTTTCATACAGTCGTTCTGCATTGAAAAACCACGAAGGGGACAGATACATGTCACACCTTTTTGCAATATCACGTTGCTGCTTTACTTTTCATTCTGCACAGTGCGGTGTGAGGCGCTGAGTTCTTTTTGTCCGTTGCTTCAGACCGCATCGAAGCATAGACCAGGAGTAATATTTTTTTCTATAATAAAAAATTTCAGTTTCAAAAAATTACTGCAAAATCACTAAAGGTTAAATTACAGAAGGTTAAACTTTCCTTTGCTGACCTAGCTCTATGAACAGTTTAGTTCTCATAAAGCCCGGTTAGCTAAGTGAGGTCTATACCTTATAACTCGACTAGCTCCCGTCATCAGAATTTATAGCAGCGGCTGAAGAAATTCTAGAAAATTCAGGCTTTTTGAAAATTTGTCTAGGTACTAACGGCATTGTTTATCTACATAAATTAATGATAGCATTGCCTGTAGTTCCTGGAAAAATGAGAAAAATCATCATTGATACAAAACTGGAAGCTGGAACTCCAACGGTCTCATGAACCTTCGCTTCTTTGTTTTGGCACTTTTGACATACGTGACTTAACCATAGACAGTTTTTACTTGTGTCACTAGAGCCAAGACAAATGAGTGAAAGAATCGTCACAATTATCTTCTGAAGAAATGAAGGATGGGACTTTGAAAAGGTGGAGGTGGAGCAGGCATCGGGTATACGATTTAGTTCATGCTGGTACTAAATGTCATGACTAGATCGATTACTCGACGCACGCTCCATCCCGAACAGCTATACTAATCAACACGAACTACAAAATCATTCAAGAGGATGGCCGCAATTATTTTTGCAACGGAGTTCATCAAAAATTAATTTGGTAATGCAATAATATTGCTTACGAATTATGTCCAACATCAACATCACTAAATATAAAAAATCACTGTAAAAATTAAACCTGCAATTTATTTGAACTTCAAGCATCGATTATTTCTATTGAGCATTATTCATTTGAAATACCATACCCATACCAATTGTCCTGTCCATGGTTATTTGGAATCACTTTTGCGCCATCTATTCTCTTCTCATCTATTAATTCACATCAATGCTGCTCTACCAATGTGATTTGCCATGCTTTACCTCTCTATATTTATAATCATGCGACGGTGCTGTTGAATATTATAAATTAGTAACGAGGTAGGTGAACATTTACATATGTATATGTAATACTGTTATACAAGAATATACACAGACACACCTTATTAAACCATGCAGCTTGCGTATATTACACAAGCAGGGGCCAAAGCTCTAAGAGTGGCATTAATCAGCAGAATCCCAATTGTTCTTTGCATTGATTGTTTTCAGTTATGGTAAAAAATTGAAACTACTAAAGCAGCGTTGTTTGTTAACATAAATACTAAACACATACATACGTTACAAAATTACGATTGACGCTTAATCATTACATATACATCAGGCCGAAGAAAATTAGCCGAATCATAGTCAAAATTGTGTTTTATATAATATGATAACCAATATGAAAATATTCTACTTGCACATGTACATACATAATCTTATACTACATACATGTACTATATTCATTCCTACGATATTACTTATTTTTCCCCTAAAGAAACCATTTTAGAGGAATTCAAATTCTTTAACGTATATATTGCCGTTTAGAAAGGGAAAAATAACAACATAACTTTGGGCCTGCACGGAGTCCTGACTTCAAACTTTTATTTGAAACTTCATAGAAATCATCAGGTTAAAAATAAAATTTGACTCTATTTTAATACCACTGTACTCTTTTTTCTTCTGGCATAGTTGATTGCAATAGATTCCCAAGAATAGACAAAAACGTTTTCCTACTTTTAGAAACAAAATCTCCTTTTTCTAATGTAAAACATTTTTGTTACTGGGCTTGTATTACGTAGGTGAGCAATGGCAGAAGCATCAGATTCCACCATGACCAGGGTGATGAACCTAATCAACCTAGCGGTTCAGCACGAAGGCGCCATGAAGAAACTAAAGGACAAAAAGGACCACGTTCAGACGGGAATTGACGCGGTCCTTAATATACTAGAGGTGGAAGAGAAGAATCTTATCAATGTTCCGGCGGCAGAGAAACAGAAGAAGAAGGACTTCATCCAGGAATTGAAATTGGAGTTTATCGAGTTTACAAGCGCCAAGGAGACAATGGACGCGTCGTATTCTCGTATGGAGGAGAAGCAGTCCGAAATGTGGGAGGAGATTAAAACGTTGAAGACAATTTTGAAATTATGAGGTGGTTAAATGTGAATGGACGAACCAAAATAAAATCATGCTTTAATAAAATCAACAACATCTTTATAAGTAAATAGAAACGTTTTAAAATCAATTTCAGATCTTATTTTCACAGTTATTTTATTTCAGTTTTGAATCACAAAACCATTGCAGATTCTGAACTCAAACAATCTCAATACAGGAAAACATATGTTTCAAAGTACTCAATTTTGATTTGGATGAAATTTTTACAGTGTTACATCCGGATGAAATCTTGCATTCCTTTATGTACTGTTCTGCTAGCTCCGCTTTTTTAGATTGCACAACGATCAGACTTTCTCTAGTTTTGACAATTGCGCTCATCAAATCTCCGCTTTCTTTCCTCAATGCATAGAGTTCATTGAAGGTCTCCATCACTCGCACTTTTTCTGCATTCAGAGTATAAGTTTTTATCTTCCGTTCCTCCAAAAATTCAGGTTTTCCTGCGATTTCGTCAAACCTTTTAATTAATATTTCAATGCGTAGCCTCGACTCGGTCATAATCTTCTGCAAGTCGAATTTCCTCCAATCAGCATCGATCAGTTTTTTGATTAATTCTGATAGCCCCGCGTAATATTCCTCTTCGGAAATAATCAGCTCGATGAGAACGTTCTCTAGTTCTTGCTTTCCTCCCATTGCGCCTAAAAGTTGGCAATATTCGGAATTAATATAGAGACGATAAAGTCAAGAGTATTTTTTTAAATGCAGCAAAATTACACAAGGTAGAAAATATATACATAGAAATGTTGCTCACCTAATTGGATTTGACCGGAAAAATCTGGTTTTTAATTGTCCAGTCAAAATATAAACCAAATTTGAAAATAAATTTCTGTATTTCGTTTACAGTATTTGTAAAATAGCTTGGTCCATTACAACTTAGGCTGATCAGTCAGAGTGTATGTGATCATCAACACATATTACTTACATGCAGTAAAACTCTTGCTACAAGAGATATACTTAAGTATTATTTGTTATATTCTTGGTTCCGTTGGCAGACACATTTTTATAGAGCCAATCAGAAGCCAGGGTTTGGTTTTGGCGTAGGG
>VYYJ01003372.1:0-16849 GCA_021029165.1 Cyphoderus albinus | reverse complement strand
AACTTGGCTGAAAAAACTGTATCCGTCTGTGTGACTGGATGCGAAACAAAACAGCACTAAATATGATGAGCAATAATAAATGAACAGTTGAAACAGGTATTTTTGTGACGGATTATTATAACTATAATCTATAATCATTATCGTTGGTCTCGTTGGTCCTCATTCTCACCGTTTAGAAAAGCAAATGAAAACACTAAACTGTCTCCACTCACGGTCAAGTTGTTTTTAAACAAAAGAAAAAAAAAAAGAAAATATGAAATCGTGTGGGATTCAGACCCTTGTGAACTTTTACACCTCATGAACATGAAAATGAAAATCGAAGTGACAATGTGATATGATGCCCTTTTCCGCTTTATAATAAAAATGGGATAGCAGTTTGCAGTAAGTTTACAAATTGAGTGCTGGCTGAGGGCAAGATGAGAACGCAGAACCTAATTTGGAGATTTTCCAAAAAAATAGCGTTTTGAGAGGAACGGTTTTCTCAGAGGACACTTCATTTCCGGTTTTTGAAAACTGTATGGTGTGGCATTTTTTCTGTGAAGTTCGTCCTTCTTCGAAGATTGATTATCACTATCATTACCATCATCACGGTAAATCTTTCGGATAGGCACAAAAATTGATGCTTATTCTGCAGCCTTTCTTCTCACCAAAAAGTGATTCCGCCGCAAGCTGTGTGCTGTGAGATGCCTGCTTGTTCGCGGTGATTCAGTCGCTTCCTTGTTATTGTTGAATTCTCAAAATCTCGAAACCAGTAACAGTGTCTAGGTGTTTCTGCCTCAGTGAGTTGTGCTACAAGGAAGGATTTAGATTTCTAGGCTTTACAAGATTCGATTGGATGAAAAAGGAATTTTTCATCTCCAAACTATTTTGGCAATGATTCTTTCTTCTACCGTTTATTGTACTATTGTTAGTTCTCTAATCAAAAATCAATCTTCCGTGTCTTGAAAACTAATCGTAAAAATAACATTTCATTGTAGCAAGAAGAAAACATTGTTTAAAGTTGATTTTTCAATTCTTTTTTTAAAAACACTCTATTCAAAGAGATTTACTTTTTTTAAATAGGGTTATTTTGAGCTTGTCAAGCTAACTTAATGATATTTGATGAGATTATGTGTTCAGTTTAAAATAAATGTGTTATGGGCTTCTGCGCCCACGTTGTGTTTTCAATGCATACATTAAGCTTGTTTGGAGAGATAGTGACTGTAACAATTTTACCCACAACATGTGCACTTTTCTTGGGGAATTGTTTTAAAAATTGCTTATTATTTTGAGTTTATATACATGAAAAAAGGTGTTTGTATCTTAAGAAGAGTTAAGTAGCCTTTGTTTACTGGTGGTGCAAAAGTAAGCAAAGCGGTGTCTCAGAAGGGTTCTAATACATTGTTGTACCATATCTGCTGGCAAAAGTTGTGTTTAAACTTCTGCATCAGAAATGAAGCGGACACGAAGAATGGTGCCAACAAAGACGACCAGACCAGTTGAGCTGACACCAAATCGAGCAAGAATGGAAAGAATGGCCGTAAGTCACATTGCCTTTTCATTCTGCATATTACATGGTGTGTAGTTTGTACACAGTAAACCTTTAAATATGTAGATTTCGTGTTTAAACCGACTTTTTATAAAGGTTAAAGACCAACAAAACCAAATATCAGAATCATGAATGGAGTATGGGGTACATTTTAGTGTGAAATTCGTGCTCCCTTTCTTTCCTTTCGTTTGACTCCATTCATCTCGAAAAGGTATCATGAATCACGAGGAAATTTGCGGCACAAACAGGGTACAAACAAAATTCTGCAAAATCATCCAATAAACCGGCAAACTAAACTTTCTTCGTGTTATAATAATTGGCTCAACTTTAACCTATCAGGTTTCACCCTAAACAACCTTTTCAAACAACCACGTTTTTTCCTTCAGCAAGAGACTGGATGTCTGCGAATTGCTTATGTACATACATAGCATAAAGCTGTACATACTTAAATTAAGGCTAATAGTCAGTAGGCGACTGACATCATCTAAAAACTAAAAAAGTGAACCATCCAGAACCTAAGTGGATTTAATAAAAATGTACTTGTACGAAATCCAATTGCACTAAAATCGAAAGCATGCTGCAAAAACCGTTCTTATTTATTTAACCAACACCATGATGATTTGTACCAAGGTCTCACCATCAAGTAGTCTAGTCTTGCGCTTTCCTTAGAGCTTATAGGTAAAATGGAAAGTTTGAGCAGTAAAATCGGCTAGGAGGTAAACCTCTTTCCATTATTAGTATGCGCAAGCATGCATGTGATTACGTACCTTTGGGTTTTGAAATCGCATCTGTTTTGATTTTCAGCAATTATTGATTTCAATTAATAAATTGTACAAGCCCTCATTGATGTTGTTCATTGCAAATTTTTCTTTTCGTGTCTTGTTTCAAACCGAGTTTATTTTTATGCAAGTTATCACGCGGGTATTGGTTGGTTGGTACGCAAAGTCTCACAATTATCCTTTAATTACTTTTTGAGGTCCCTTTTTCTAATTTGTGATAGAATTGGGTTACCCTCTGGGCCAGCATACTTCAATGTCAGAACTAGTCAATTAATATTGAGTAATAAATGTCAAACACACTTAAAGAAGCAAAGCAAGATTAAACAAGTCACATTTTTTCGTAATACTACTTACTCGACAAATGAGCGAGGTGAAGATTGCATTGATAATGATCAAAACTTACAAGCAAACTTTTTAGGGTAGGCATTTATTTTAAAAAGTTTTTGGGACGAGGTTGAAAGATTTAATGAGTGTTATCTAATTTTCTCTGTTATCACTGTTGAGCTTAATAAAATTGCTGCAGAACCATTTATTTATTCACAATAGAGAACCTTGGTGGTGAGTGTGTAACAATAATAATAAGAACTCATCTTCCATTTTTTTCTTTTACGGATGAGCATATTTGAAATTATAATTTTGTTATCTTCGCTTATTAATTCTTGCAAGCAACCTTGCAGCACGTAGCGTACAAGTAGATAAAACAGTAATTTATTTGTTGCGTCTTCCTCTAATTCGAAATTATTGTTTTGTTTTCCCTAAAAACATTGCACCGGCCCTTTGAGGTACAATGTACCCTTCATCATTCATCATCATTATCGACACAATAATAATATCACTGTGCACAAATGCATGCATAGCATTAAAAATGTAAAATTACCAGGTAGCATAATTACAAATTGCTACACTTTATGAATACTTTCGTTTAGCACAAGCTAGAGTAATTGTGGGAATTAATATTGGTCGTTATTGTTTCTGCTATCATTTAGTGGCTATAATGGAGCATTCAAAGCTCCACTACTGAGCTAATACTCAGTAAGCTTTTAGTAAAAAAAAATGTTCATAAGTTTTGAATGGAAAGGTGAAGTCAGTGCTTGGTTGACTGACCTAGAAAATATTCTGACCAAAACTAATAATAAAAAAGATACGTAAATGCAAAGGTTTTCAGCGTTCCTTCTCGTTCGCAAATTACGTAGAGAACACGATTGTTCATTTATCTCTTATCTTATTATAGTACGCCTCAGGGCTGAAATTCAGCTGAAGACAAATACCGTGTTGTCTACCTCCCGCTATTAATTTCTGCTTTCTGTTATACTTTTTATTCAAAGAGACTACATATCGTAATTACAAAACTTATCTCACATTCAGCGAATTAATTCGTTGAGATTTAAGGATTTCATTCACTCACTCACTTGTTATTATAAGTTATCTTGAAAGTTGAAACATGGTGTAAATCCATCAAGAAAGAAGCAAATTGACAGAAGCTGACAGACAACCATGAAAAATGCTTTTGCCCACCCTGTCAGGCAAGTAATGCAGAAAACCCATTTGAATTAACCTATTAAGTTGACAAGGCACTACTACTAACTACTTAGTTGTTGAAATAGACTGTCTGTTCAACAATATAAACACGGTTGGTGTATTTCTTCGAGTTTGGTATAAATTGTGAGAAATGTGATAAGTGATGATAAACAATATCATTTTACTTTGCTTTGTATAGGTATTTATTATCATTTGTTATTCTCATAAATGTATGTCGTCGATCGATAACCCACTGCTTTAAATGTGTAGAATCTATAAGAATATGGCAACACATTTGTCAGAAACTTCAGTGAGCAAAAATTCTTTGATGATAAGATGAAATTTTACACAGTTTAATGAATCAAAATGGCATTTATGGAGGTAAAAAATTCATGGAGGGCAATGGTACGATAAACGGTAAAAAGTAATATATCACTGTTCTGGGTCACAGTCACGCTTTACATAGAAGGAGTGATTGGTAGAAATGTGAGTATTATTTTGCTCTGTGAATATTTTGGTGTAAAAAGAAAACATCGATAATAGGTACATACATTCATCAAATGTTAAAAGTAATCAAGTGCGATGGGTGCTAATGATGCGATGAAATTACAATTCGATATAAGCGAAAGTTAATGTCTTTTTTGCGAGTTGCTTTAGTTTGGTCATGTTATGGTAAGGGCGTATACCTATACATACCTAGGTTAAGTTAAACTGTCGCAAGATAATTATCCCAGTGACTCTGCCTTTCAGTTAAATCATTTTCTTGGAACCCAGCTTGCACTGATGATATTTAACGTTTGGTAATCGTGTAGTTCTACAGATAGTAAATACACACTTTTTATGATGTTAAGAAACAAGAGAAACATTTTGTTTAGTAATAAATATGTAATCAAAATTCTGAAAGCTCAATGTTTTTTAAGCATTTCCTTTCTTCTCTTGAAAAATAGTACCTATTATTTTGGCTGAATGGACATGCAATGCAATAAAATCGGACGATATGACGATACTGTCATGCGATGCAGTCATCAGTGTTTTCAAAGTGAAACGAAGAAAAATGATGTTTAGTTAGTGGTAATGACTTAATGAGAACTGCAGTCTATCATTTTCGTTGTTATACATTCATTGACAATTTCAATAAAAAATCTGCACCACCAATGCCAATAATCGAATAAAATATCCGCAGACATTTCAACCAATGCCTACTCCTACTCGTCTGTTTCTTTAAAAAATGACATTGTTACAATAATGAAAACTACAGATTGTCGCGACATGGTCCTTGATTCTTGTATTCTAAGCAGCATAATGAAGTTGTATTGTGAACCTCATAAATAAAGCATTTTTCTCGTCTCGAACCAGTAACTCAAATGAGATACTTACACTGATCTTGTGTGGTAATGACCAATAAGAGAATAATAACAATGATGAATTTCCATCTTGATCAGATTTCTCACTCCTTTAGGATCTAATTTTAATTTTGTTTACTATAGAATTTCATGCAGGTCATTTACAGAAGTGAATTCTTGATGACTTTCGACTCATTATCACCAAAAGAAAAGAAAAATGTATCATGTATAATGATAGAAGAGTTTAATTTTTATGCGATATCTCGCGACGCAAGATTTTATTTAGAAATTCATTCAAGCGTTGGAATAACCTGTCAATCGAGTCGGGTCGGATCAGTTGATAAAAGTACAAAGCTTCAAGCACTGTTCACTTGTGTTTTTTTCTCTGGTCACTTATCGTAACCGCAATGTCACCAACATACGTCTTTATAATAATTGCATCTAACTTTGCTTTTGCACATCTATAGAGAAAGGACTTACTTTGCGTAGCTTTAGGAGGATGAATGTTTACTGATTCGGCACTTTGTTCGGTAAATAAAGTTAATTTCTTTTTTCATTTATTTTGTTTACAGTTCGACAATCAAAAAATGCAAGTACACGAAAATGAAATTGAAATTTCGCAACAAGATAACTAGTTTTATTTCCACCTGATTGACTTGACCAATAATTAATATCGTTTAGATAGGCATAAGTTGAGTGGGTTGGTTATTTTTATCAGGTAACTTTTCACAAGGTAGTGATTCTTGACGGACGCATACTTCAGGGATAATTACAGCTTAATAAAACACCTCTCGCTTTTAAGCTTGGGGGTCCACCGCTGTTGACGCCGCGGAGTCGATAATAAAAATTGCACTAAAAGTTCACAATTTGCAAGCATAATAGGCATCCAATGGATTATTTTCATCTGCTGACCAATTGGCTCTCATTGGTTCAATCCATAAAAATTATATGCAGTGACTTTTACTCTGTCTGCATTCTATACACTCTTTTAACGTACCTTATTTTCTTTTATCGACTTTGCAGGGCCACTGCAGAGCACAGATTTAAAGATAAGCGCCATAAAAATTTGCCAGACCAATTTTTAAGACATTAAACTACTTATTGTCAACGTAGTCATTACTCACTCAACTTCTGGTACTTGCTTGTAAAAGTTCAAGAAGAACAGACCCATTTATTACGAGTCGCGCAGTATATAGCTTTAGCTACATTAGCGTACAAATTCGTACATTTGGATTTGATAATCAAAGATCGGAATGACCGATTTCACAATTTATAGGCATTCCTGGGAGTACTTTGTGATTCCGATGGTCATTCACTATTACAAATGCAATTGGGGTTTACGTGAGATTAATGATCCCCATCGTTCTGCCTTTACAAATATAAATGTTCGTAACGCACCTCAAAAAAGTATTGAGCACGTTACATATGTATATTTAAAAAGTACTTGCCTGAATATACGAGTCATTAACATAGAAAGTGACTCTTAATATATTTCAGCTGTGTGCCTCATTCATTTTTCTTTTTTTACATGTGTGACCCTTGATTTGCGAATAACATTTTTCCTTTGACATTTAATGCTTTTCAAATTAGTTTTCCAATGCTGCATAATATGCATATAAATACCTAGAGAACAAAGTCGGTTTGCTTTTGTCGTTGTGTCCTCAAAGGGTTAGGGTTCGGTAGGGCGTTTGGAAGTTATCGGCAGGTGCCCAACCTTCAAGTATCATTGATATCTATTTTTGAAAACGAATTCCATTTGATTCTCAACTCAAGTGATACAAATGCAAATCCGTTGTACATTATTAATTCCCCAATTCTATGAAGTAAATAGAGTGGCAAATAATTTTCTTTCTCAAAGCATTGCAAGAGAGTTCATTCATAAACGTATGTAAGACTTGCGTCGATGCCTACAAGATGTAAAATGACAGATTAATGTGAAAAAGTGCTACATGGTTAAAGTAGAATTTCACAGAATAAATACTTTTAGTTAAGCATATTTATTTGAGACATTTATGCTCTACCCTCAGAATTGCAAGACAAGATTAATTGCAGGTGACATCGCAGCAGTCATTTAGATTAATTTCTTTGTCTCATCAAATTCTCTGTCTTTTGATAAGTTTCAACAAGTATAGAAAATATTGAAGCCGACAATTCCACAAATACATAACTACCTATCATTTTATCTATTTGATTAGTCCTGATAAATAATGATGGTCATATCGCGAGACAAGTTTTCAAGCATCCTTCTACAAAGAAAGAAACCTAAGTCAAAAAACGGCATCAAGCCGCAAAGTTATATTTAAAAGACAATGAAAAATCTAAGGTAAATACACATCTAACTGAAAATTAAAAATCGTAGGAAAATAACCTGGCATGGTTTTATTGTGTGGTCTTTACAATATTTGCTTTGTTATTAAGGTGAAAAATGTCATGTCAAGATAAAAGTAAAATAACAATACACTAATGTGTGGTTAGTAAGATTTTTTTATAATCATAGCGTCTGCCACAAATCAAGTCCACCGTGAGAGTGTAAAATTAACACACATTAGAAAAAACGACAAAGATGATGGTATCATTTATCTAGTTCCCACAAGTTTTTTTTTACCGCTACGTGTACCGCGTTTCGATTAATTTTAGACTGAATTGTCAACACTCACAACAATAAATACTAACTACGTACATCCCTACCCCTACTACAAACCTTTGAGTGACGGCAAAAAAGTTTCTTTCGATTTCATTTTTGCTTAAATAACCATTTAATAGTTTGAGAATTCCTTGAAGCTGAATAATTTTAGATATTCAAAATGAGTCAGTAATAGACTCTATAAAGTGACGAAAATTCTCTTTGAAAAACTTACCTAAACTACAAATCGAATCAATTTAAACTTTAATAAAGATGCGCATAACAATTAATGATTATATGGTGAAATCACAAGAAAATTAAAAGTACCCTTCCGTGCGTACGTCAGTTTAATTAAAATTAAAATTCGATAGTTTTGTTTGGTCAATATGTGCAGTTACTTACAAAACAAGCATTTTCTTCTTCAAAAATAACAAATATTTTGCTTCTAGACAAATTTCCCTCAAATAACTTGATTAACCACAAGCGTCTTACAGAACTGGTATTTCTAAGATCCCACTTGTTTCCTATCGGAAAAGTAAGCTTAGATTTTGCATTTTGTTATCAAAATCAAATGAAAATGGAAGTTATGTACAATTTTCTTTGTGACACTTGAATGTAAGTGAATGAGGACTAAAAAAGTAGAGCAAAAGGGCGGTTAGCTTTAGCTATGCAAAGTACAGTGTTTACATCATCACCATCATGAATGAAAATGAGCCATTTCCTAACCATGATTATTATGCATTGGCAAAAGAGCAAAGAGTAACAAACAATAAGTTCTACATCGAAAAAATCAGATCGTTTCAGTGGAGAAAAGATTGTGCTCTATAATTTATGTAAAACGAAACACCTCCTACCCACTTGAAAAAATTACGTTTGTTTGCAACGACAAAGAAGAGAGAGGTGAAGCCGGCATAGTTCATAAAAGGATCAGTGATTGCATAAACCATATGTAAAAGAAATAACTAACCATGAGCCTCCCCCTTTGATTTGATCACCGATTCCGATTTCATTTTCTTCCTGCCATGCAAACCGCAGCCAAATTGTTTGACACTTTATAAAATATTGATACGTAATTAGGTCCTTATGGTTTATGGTGTTTGTCCTTTCCTATTTTACAACATTTTAACAATAGCATTCCTATTGATAGCCAACATTTGATCGGCAAATTTTTTATTCTTTGTTAGCTATCAAAAGGATAATTTCTTGACGAATTGCACGGTACAGCATTCTTATCTATTCATCATCACATTACACATTAGGAATCGTCGTCTTTGGAGGCTCCGCAGACATCTGATGAAAAATGTCTTTCTTTGCTCACTCTTTCAACTTATATTATGCGATACGATGTTGATCCGCATAATATTTTACACAAAATTGGTTAAAATTTGGCATGAAAAACCAATAATGTTATATAAAAATGCATAAATAAAACTTGGCTAGATTACAGGAAGCAGGTGAACAAGATGAACGTGCGTACTTTTCGCAGCGTTTACATTTGAATGTTGACGATAATATTAAAGAAATTGGTAATAAATTCAAATCCATTGTTAAATTTGCTCGTGTCCTTACGCATACTGAGTAAATAATTGGCTTCATTAGTCATCATCAGCATGCACATTAGGTTTTCTATTGAATAAAGAAAAACACGAAATACAATCATGAAAAGGTGATTTGAAGGAAGAATGTATCAGCTTTAGAAAATTCTGAATATTTTGTACCGAGAGCACGAATAAGTCAAGGCACGACAAGTGTCTTCTATTTTTCTTTCCACTTTTGCTTCCGTTTGTTCTTAATGATCCACCACAATTTGCTACATTATTTAAAATATTCTAAAAAAAATAAATCGCCATATTACGCCACACGACATTGCAGCAATATGGTAATAATCTGTCCCGTAACGGCGTTCATTTTTCTTATTGTTATTATTTAATAATATTGCCATTATTTTAATAGGGTTATTACAAAGCTTGGTCACACTTTCACAATTCAAAATTTCACTTAATAGTGGTGACCAGTAGCCGTAATGTCATTAAAGTATGTTTATTATGAGTTAAGGCCATATGCTTATTTGCATTAAAAACCGTCACAGCATGGCAGTTTTGTTTGCGTTTGATAGCCGTGTGAAATAATGCCTATCTTTTGATTTTGCGCCAAACAAAAACCAACCGCGCTGTGAAATATTGATAGTGATTAATTAGTTGAATAAATCGTTAATTGTGTGATTAACCCAGTTTTCTTCATCTTCTCCTTCGTGAAGTGTGAACTAATGCAAATCATGATTTTTAATTCAGAAGAAGCCATCGTATAGCTTACAAACAATTGAATTTACAATTGATTACTTTTTTGAAATAATGAGAAATATTTTGCAAATTAAAGGGCCATTTAAAAGTTTGAAAGAATAAAACAATTAATAGGAACTTGCAGTATGCATTTTTGAAATTTTGTTAGACAAAAGTAAATTCAGTCAAAGATTACTGGAAAGTTAAAAAGCCAAAAAAGATATAATTTTGCTGTAGATTTTTCATCTTTCTGCTAAACATCTATGTAGCCATTTATAAAATATTGAAGTCTATTAGTTAGGAGACAGCAAAATATCAAAATAATAAAAAAGTCGGTCATAAGCTCTATTAAATTTAAATAAAGTAATTTTAATTTTAATTTCACAAAAATATACTTACCTACATTACCCACCTTCCTACCTTTTGCAATTTCTGTGCTTTGCATAACATGTCCCGGTGTGACACCTGGGATTGGTGGCAATTTACTTGAATGCTAATATTTTAGAACACACATCAGGCCAGGCGAAAGAATTTATCTAATGTAAGGTGTAAAAGATGTTTAACAAGGAGCAGCAGTCACATAGTCACATCCGCCAAGCAGAAAGGTGCCATTATGGTAAAAACATTTGATCGCATCACACCAACAACGCAGGTTTAAGTTTGCAAGTACATACTTTCTAGCGAAACTTGACACGCTGTCTGCCGAGCCTTGTAAAGACAGTTTTAAAGAGTGCCTATTAATGAATGAGTCATTTAAAATTTAGATGCAATTGACTACAACAGTGGAAGATTAAAAGACACTACTGTTTAAAAAAATCTAGCTGCTCTGCACCGGTTGGGAATGACTGGTAAATTTATGATTTTCTTTTCAGAGATAAGCAGCAATCACACACAAAATTTCTGTAGTAATTGTGTGTACATCTCGTTGAAGAGCAGCGATGAGATGAGCATTCAACATTTATGCTAATTCATGATGATGATGCTATACTTATTATTTTCATTATTATTATTATTATTTACTCCCTCTCGTCCCTTCTTCTCTAACAGTAATCAGAATCAGGCACACAACCAGTCAACTCTATTAACAGCTTAAAGAGACTGAGCACACACGCACACAAGCCGTAAATCGAATGTGTAATACAAAATAACTGGTCTCTGACAAAAGTTAAACCTACTTTAACTGTTTGCTCAATGACATCAAATGCATTTCTTGATGATGTGTTTGTGAAATACCGATCTCTCCATTTTTACGCATTCGTATAAAAGCCTTTTGAAATTTGTCTTGAAGAAGGGTTTAATTGAGAAATCTGTTACAACTACAACCTCTGCCTGAAAACTAAAAATGAGAAAATTACATGAACACGTTTCTCATTACGATTAGTTAAACAACGAAAATAAGCAGAAGAGAACCGTATGTTCTTGAAAATGCAATGTAGCAAAAAAAACTGCAATTACCTACATACATGATGTGATCATGACAAAACGATCATTTTCCCTAAAAGATTGTGTTATTAAGGTGAAAAGCTGTGTATGGTATATTACAAGGAAAACTGTTATGTCCAGTAAATTTCGTAAATATACAGTAAAAATTCTACAGAGTCACTTGCGAGATTGTGCTAATATTTCAAGACGCACTTTTCCGCTGAACTAAATAAAGCAATTTGCGAGAAATTAGCAGCATTTTTGGCGTACAAAGTACCACATAACCCCCAAAATTATAAAGATTAAACGAAGCAAAGGCTGCGATGTGCATCCAAGGAAAGATAAAATGAAAATGTAATAATAAATAAATTGTAGGCATTGAAGCGGTCTTCGGATCAACAAGAGAGCGGATCGTCATGAGTTTCGTCATGTCGTGATCATTTCTATCATCATCAAGTTTGCTAGTTACTAGAGGCCGTTGTCTTTGCAACTCTGTGCTAACTGACTCACTGACTTCTTTTCGAACTACTTAATTGAACCAACAGGTAAACATTAGCCAGGAGAGTCGTAGTTACTCGCAAACGAATTTCGTGTTTGTCAGCATTTCAGCTGCAAAGTGGCTTGAAGGTAAAATTACCTCGCCGGATTAAGTTTAAAAAAGAGTAAAGCCGCAGAAAAGCTGATGTTGCAGAAATAAGCTGAATGTGCACGTTCAGCTCAGACCGAGCATGTTTTCATACTCTTTTTCGATGATACCTAATCAGGAGAATGCCTGTGTTTTCTAATCTTATACATCTCATTGTCAGCAACAAACTAACTACGAGAATAATTCTGACATTATGATGTTAGTGGTGTTTTCCCTGCAAGTAACAAAAGCCTGATCTAATAGGTACAGAGTAGCACACAAATTGACTCGGAGCGAAAAAGACTAGTCGAGGAAAATCCCGTTAGAATTCTGTTGATTCTTTCCTCTCACTCTGTTTACATGTGGTTTTTTATTCGTCACAGGAATTACCTAACACCTATGTATTCGAAAACCATCAAATGGCTACATTGTATTATGCCTCTGTTTTATATTTTGATACCCAACTAAACTCATTTCATTACTCATACAAGCATGCCCAAACCATTATTGTGGGTAATTTAGGTATACAATACTATATGGAAGAAACACGTTTCACTTTGTTATCAAAAGTTAAGACCAGGTTTTACGTTTTCTTAAGAAGTGACTATTTTTACCTGCAGGTAAAGTTGTAATTGCTAGTTTTCCGCTGTTCAAGTAATCCAACAACTGACAGTGGGTAGTGCTCCACTAACAAGACTCCCTCCTACTTTTATTAGGCTTTTCGTAGTCAAAAGACTTCTCAAGAGTTTTACACCTTGACTTGACATACTCATAGTCACTTCATTATCGGAAGAGAGCATTGAGAATCACTAATTAGGCAGAACAATGAATACGATTTATAGCCTGCGAAAGTACATCCCCTCGAAACCGTTTTCAAGGGTGAAATTGGCGGTGTTTTGCATATGACAACAAATCTGTGTCGCACGCATGTTTTAACAGCTAGTTTAATTGCTGTTAATATGTTCGCAGTTTGCATATGCAGAAATACGGGAAAACTGTAGTAAGATACTCCTAAAAGCATTTCTAATTACTAATTAGGAGAATGTTAAAAGTCTTTTTAAAAAACAGTCGGTATACCATCAATCTCTGTAATGCTATCCAATACCTGCTACAGCAGCTACAGGAAATTGCGTGTAAATACTAAATGTATATAAGCAATTGAAGAGAATTTTTAAAATTATTTTTAAAAGTGAAGGTAATTTTGTTGAATATTTCCTCGTAAAATATTTTTTTAGAAACTTTCCATTCGTTCAGAAAAAGTCCGAGCGAGCAGTCAATTGAGTGAACAAATCTGTTTATTTTTATGACTGTTGGCTAGTATTTTTATAAAGCCTCGCACTTTTGACGTGCCAACATGTCTGGCGGCAGGAAAAAATTATCTTGTAACTTGTAACTGGCATTATACAATTCACAAAGGTAATGGTAATAATATGTGCGTAATATTTGCAATAGGTCATAGCTTGAAGGTTTAAAAATATAAAAAAGTTTTATGATCTTTGAATTCTTGTTGACAACTTTAATAACAACGAAACGATGCAGGTGACGAATGAAAATTTAATTTACTTCCCAACCTTTTTATAGCATAAACTGAACAAACCAGTTGCAATATATTTTTTTTGGCAAAAGCATTGTATTATTAATATTAGAATGTATAATGATAGATTGGGTATCACGCTGTTATTATTATCTTATACATAAAATTATTATTTCAGTGAATTTTTGTCGAATTCGTTGATGCTAATAAGTTGCGAATTTATATTTTCATTTTGGATAGTTCTTTTAGGGCGGATGTTTCACTCTGTCGCTGATCCAACTCTAACCCTCTCTCGGCAAAATTTTTGCTTCTGCTTGAAAAATTTTACGATGTGCTTGCTTACGCGTGATTTGTTAGATTGCTCGATAGAGTAGAAGACATTGTAATGTGACACGGCGTGACTTATGCACCTAGATTGCTAATAGCTTCTGGCTGAGTAGAGTGCAGCCATTAATTATTTTTATAAATTTGAAAGGACAGACCGGACGGTAACACAGAGACAGGTGAATTCATGTCATGCCTAAGAAAGAAGAGCAACAACAAAGTGCAAAGCGTTCATCAAAAAGTGTACACATGTTCAGTGCAAGAGCATGAACACGAAAAAACGCAATTGATATTCAATGAGCACACACGAAGTGATTACACATGAGCTGAGTTACTTTTTATATTACTTTCTGCCTTCACTTATAAAAGTCTTCCTCTCAATCACTTTTTTTCGCGGATATAGGAACGAAAGGAACAATAATACGTAATCATAATAATCATAATCAGGCCATCACAGGAAGTGCCAGCGATGAACAACGAACAATCAGTTTCGACATATAAAGTGTTTTAAAAATAAAATATTAATAGAAGCTGCTAAAAATTCACTGTTACATTAACTAGGCATAATCTTAAATGAGCAGGAGGAGGGATGTTAAGTAAAGCATGATGAGATTTGGGACACAAAAGCGAATTATTTCTCAAGAAAGAAAGTTACGTTGATGAAACTGTTTGCGTAATAACACGAATTTTTCAAAAGTTTTACTGATGCACACAATTTGTGCGTGCTTAAAAATCTTGTGTTGTATTACACGTTCAAGTCTTGTTCTGCGGTGTGTTTGTCCATAGAAGAGGTAATTAGATAAATATCACACAGATCTGTTGTAATTGTAAAGAAGTTCGTTAAAGGAGGTTATAAAAACATGAAAATTGCAACGCTCTGGCTATAATTTAACAAGGTATTGTTTAGTTCACATTCTACTTGGTTGACACTGTGGATTATCATTTTGTATTGGAGTCTGTATTTTCTTAATATGTAACTATTAAATTAAATGCGCTCTTTCTTTATAACAATTTTCCAATTGAAGCCTGCCATGTTTTGTTTGCGAGTCAAAATAAAAGCCCAGTGAAACGATTTATCTGCCTATTAACGCTTGGTTTTTAATTTCTTATTGGTTGCCGATGGTGGTGAAATTTCTGAAAAGTCATTCTATTCTTTTTGTTCAATTCCGGATTAGGTATTTTGGTAATTACTGCATTATTATGTCTTTCTGAAAAGTCTTGCTTGCTTTTATGCAATTGCAAATTGGAACGGCGCGGCGGCATCGGCAACACAATCGCTGATTGGTACTTCTGATTGTTGTTATTTCATTGAGGAGCGTTACTAATCAAGGATTTTGAGGAAACGAAGTGCGACTATTTTTCAATATAGGAAGTGATATTGAACTAAGGCTTCAACAGTAGATTAGGTCTATCTCTCTCTCTTAGACATTTCATTTACAATTATCGTTTTCATTTTATTAGCATCTTTATTGCTTTCTCATCTCAAATAAATTGCAATTGACGATGAAATGAAATGCAATCATTGTCAGTTAGTGGCACCATCTCTTTTGAATACTCCAAACGGAAATATTTTTTTACGAGTTGGTGTATCAATACTCAAGGTGATTAAACCAGTTGATTTCAGTTGAGAAATTGTAAAGTTAATTCCTGATGACACTAAAGCACGCTGCCAATAAAACATGATAGACTTGTCAAGTAAAGTTGGTGGATATCATTCATTCTTGTTGTTGTAATAATAAAGGAGAGTAACCTTCGCTTTTTGTTGCGTTGCTGCATTATAGTATCTGTTGCAAGGATTTTCCTCGTGAGTTCGGTCCACATTAAATATTTTCATTTGCATTGTTTTGTCGTATTTTAACGTCTGACAGTTGACTTTGAGAGTGACAATTGATTTCAGAGCTGCATGTCAGTTTTGTAACGAAAATTGTCACAGTCGCAGGAGATGATGGTTATGACTTGTAACGTTATTTCACCTGTCATTTTTCTTGATTAATGGGAGTTTTGTTGATTCGTTCATGTTCTCTGGGTACGCAACAATTGTAGTAATTTATCATTGTTAGTATAATTAGCAGTTCCTATTTTATTTGTTTTGCCCAAAGAGGATTAGAGTCTGTGTAATTTTGTGCGCTCCAACAATTAGGAATAATACGTCTAGGTACTCAGGAGTCACGTCATGCTAGACTTGTTGTCTACAATTTTCTAAATGACAATTAAATACTAAACACTCCCATCTCCTTTAAACCCGCTACACGCGTCACAAATCCCGTTGAATAATACGTTTAGGTACTCAGGAGTCACGTCATGCTAGACTTGTTGTCTACAATTTTCTAAATGACAATTAAATACTAAACACTCCCATCTCCTTTAAACCCGCTACACGCGTCACAAATCCCGTTTCTCACTTGTCACAATACTCCCAGGATGTGTAGCAGTCTCCTTGTTGTAAACTTTAACTAACTACATATCCTTAATTAACTCGTTTGTAAACAAATAGTCCCTGCAGTTACTAACTGCTTTGGTTGTTTTTATTCATATATTTATTTAATGCTGATGTTAGTAATTTTATAAATTCAGTAATGACAGAAAGCGGAGAACCGCAAAACTGATTATAATGGTTTTCTCGTTGGACTAAAAAACTGTTAATAGCTTGCTTAATGGCACTATGAAATTGGCATGAGGAGACTGGTGTTGACTGAGGATGACGAACAACGGTAAAAATTATTACAAAAAAGAATTGACGATCCTCTTAAATGATACAATCAGAAACATTTTCATTCTTTTCTGCTGTTGTGACAGGTTTCACAATTGATTGGCAAAGCATCATTAGAGTTGCACCTTTTATTTTCGCTCTGCTTCACCTTTTAACCTCTGGCC
>VYYJ01003371.1:0-16854 GCA_021029165.1 Cyphoderus albinus | reverse complement strand
ATATATTTATTTGGGTCCCTACCCTAATTAATTACTGTTTTAATATTTTAATTAGGTGACATTGGTAATTACTACTATGGCCAGGGGCACCCAATGAAACCTCACAGGATACGGATGACCCACAATCTCCTTCTGAACTATGGGCTGTATCGGAAATTGGAAATTTATGTGAGTTCAAAGTTTTACGATTTTAATTACCGCCCTTATCAAGCACGTTAACTAATTTAGTGACTGACTTGATTATGTTCAATTCAATATCTGTTTTGGACAAGCTCATGTTTCATGAAGACATTTATACGTTCATTTAAAGTCTCTATCACTAATGAAATTTTATTTTTATAGCGACCACACAAGTCGACCAAGGAGGAGATGACCAAATTCCACAGTGAGGACTACATCCGATTTCTGAAAAGCATTCGACCTGATAACATGGCTGAGTACAACAAGCAGATGCAACGATGTAAGATCTCACCCGAGTTAAAACTAGCTAATTATTTCGGGCCAATAAGTGTGAACTGTTGACTTAATTGTCTTTCATTTTTATAGTTAATGTTGGTGAAGAGTCTCCCGTGTTTGATGGGCTATACGAATTCTGTCAGCTTTACGCTGGTGGCTCAGTCGCAGGCGCCGTCAAGTTGAACTAGGAAGCGGCAGACATCGCTGTGAACTGGGCCGGTGGACTTCACCACGCGAAGAAAAGTGAAGCTTCCCATTTCTGCTACGTCAATGACATCGTGTTGGCCATTTTCGAACTTTTGAAGTATCACCAGAGAGTTCTCTATATTGACATAGACGTTCATCACGGAGATGGTGTCGAGGAGGCGTTCTACACCACTGACAGGGTCATGACGGTTAGTTTCCACAAGTATGGAGATTACTTCCCCGGGACTGGTGACCTGAGGGACATTGGCGCTGGAAAGGGAAAATATTATGCTATGAACTTTCCCCTGAAGGATGGAATCGACGATGAGACTTACGAATCTATTTTCATTCCCATTATCACTAAGGTAATGGAGTTCTATCAACCTTCCGCCATCGTTCTGCAATGTGGCGCCGACTCTCTCACAGGAGATCGTTTGGGCTGTTTCAACCTGACATTGAAAGGTCACGCCAAGTGTGTGGAGTTTGTCAAAAAGTACAACCTTCCCTTACTTCTTTTGGGCGGCGGTGGCTACACTATCAGGAACGTGGCACGCTGCTGGACTTACATATGAGACCGCTGTGGCACTGGGCACTGACATTGCCAATGAATTGCCCTACAACGACTACTTTGAATATTTCGACTTCAAGCTCCACATTAGCCCTTCGAACGTGGCGAACCAGAACACTCCCGAGTATCTCGATAAGGTAAAGACCAGAATCTTTGAGAGTCTCAGGATGTTACCATGTGCGCCTGGAGTGCAGATCAGGGAGATCCCAGAGGACGCGATGAATATTGATGATGGGGAAGAAGAGGACGAAGAAAGTCCCGATGTGAGAATCTCAGTGAGAGCCGGTGATAAGCGGATTGCTAATGATAATGAGTTCAGTGATTCCGAGGATGAAGGAGAGGGACAAAAGGATCGGAAGTATGCAGAAATATTCTGAAGTACTTAATCATTCTGTGACGAGAGTGTGTAAATAATGAAAGTATTTTTATTTAGGTTGTACAAATCGAACAAAGGAAAACGGGCGAGGCGGGATGACTCTGGAAGTAACGCCACTGGAGATAAGAAAGAGGAAGATGCAACAAACGGGAAGGCATCTCCAAAGTAGAGAAGTAAGATTAACGATTTTAAAACCTTTTTTCAACCTTAAGTTAAATAAATTAAATTGTTTAAACGACGTGTTATATACATACGATAGGTATAATGGAGAGCGATGACGGGAGTATTTCCAAGGTTCTGGAAACTGTGCCGGAAATCAAGGAAGGTCGGTGTTGGAGCGCTCCACATTGACAACGAAGGAGGTCGAGCAACAAGCCCAAATTCGATTGGAAACCGACGGGAGGGACTCAGTTATCTGGACGAATGTTTTCCGATGGCTGGATACAAACTCACTGAATCGGGGTATTATGGTGTGCAAAACCTGGAACCACATTGGAAATAGTCCACAGCTGTGGAAATCTATTAACCTGGATTCAACGTACGTTACACACTACAATAAAAATATGTGGTAATTTGAAATATTATCCATGTATTGCCGTAGCACACAAAATACAATGAGAAAAGTTTTTTTCTGCAGGAAATTGACTGACAAGATAATCTCACGACTTGTACGTTATCAACCCACAAGTTTGTCCCTGAACAAGGCGATCTTCACCGGAAATGAGTTGTGCAGACTGTTGAGTAAGCTGCCATATTTGAAGGATCTCTCTGTTAGTGAAAGTGAGTGTTCCAACCTCGCAGTGCTGAGAAGCTGCTGCTGGTGTCCAACGCTGACGCGACTGAACCTGACAAATGTGAAGGACCTGACTGATGACTTTCTTGAATCGCTGTTCTTGAGGTCAATTCTGTTTCGAGCTCGACATGGTGACGAAATAGACTTTGGGTGTCGACTTGGAAACTTGCAGTTTTTGGGGCTAGCCGGAACAAACATTACCAATTCAACATTAGAGTAAATAATTTTCTTACAATTTATTTACTTTATGAATTTATACATAATTTAGATTTGTACAAATCAATTAACCGGCGACTTTTATTTCTGTTGTGGGAATTTTTAGAATGCTGACAGAGCGGACAAGAAATATAAGTGAATTGAATTTAAGTGGGTGCCGGCTAATCAGTAACAAGGGAATTGGATTCCTTCAACTTCCAAATTCAACCTTTGTTGATAAGCTAACGCATCTAAATATCTCGGACTGTAAGAAATTGACAGGGGCATGTGAGAGTCATTTGTTGAAGCTTAGCAAACTCGTTGTTTTGGACATTCGAAACACGAGCATTTCACTAAAGAATGAAGTGCTACAAAGGCTCAAAATAGGTATTCCAGAAGTTATTGTCTGATGAGAAACCTACAATTTACCATATCCCTACGCAAAATTTAAATAAGTATTAATTGTATATCACTACATAATTAATAATTATGTATGTATATGTATTATCATGTGAACCAGCCACTTATTAAAATTATATAAAAAATAGTGGGTAACAATTTAAAAGAAATTTGAGAATTTTGTTTTTCAAAGGCCGTTAATAACGGCCCGTTACATAGTGCCTCTTCCGGCCTCACAAGTACAATAGTTTGTACAATAGTGCTGAAGTGGCCATTAGGCCGCCCTAAATTATCAGTCAACTGGAGGTAGAAATCCACTTTTCTATCATGCAAGATCGAAACATATTATTAATAAAAACTAATTTCTGTATATAGTAAGTTATTTATGTACCATAACACTTTGATATGAATGAAATTTATTATTCTTTTTACACGTCATATTTTACTAATTAATTGACAGATTTAGGATTACGAAAGATAACAATTCATCTCAAGATCAGAAGAAAGGCAGCATAAGAATGCTTAACGTCATTTGAGAATGTTTCACAATAATTCAAACAGCACCACACCAGTTTCATTTATGTGACTTCCTAATAAAGGTTTTTGTGACTACTAGGTTTGGCTGTCTGGCAGGTGTAATTGCGAATTTAGAAAACTCCCAAGTTGTTTCAGACAAACTAATGAGGTTTCATTCGGTCAACGTAGGCATGTTTCCTAACATTCATATTTATCTTTTCATTTTACAATCTTTTTCAATATCGTCATTCTCTGAAAATATAGCCCTCAACGAACTCACCATATTTCATCGCTTTGATATTTTTATCTGTAACAACATTTCTTTCACAGCTGCAGCACAAATAATTTCAGAGACTCCGTTTTCAATCACGTTTAGTGAAATTGACAACTGCTGTGCAGACATTGTCAATTCGGTGGTGGGAAAAGCTTTTGAAAACATGTTCGTAGTCTTCTGGTTCGTAAATAAGGGAGAGTCGATTCTGGAGTTTCTAGAGAAAATAAAATTTTGTCAGGAAAAAACTAAAATGGCAACGACAAAGACATTTTATCATCTGACGAAACAACCCATTTTTCATTTCCTGTTTGCAAATGCAGATTTCCATTTGATACCGTCGTTAAAACCGCTTTATACGGAGAGATATTTGGAGAAAAATCGTTCCCGCGACGAAATTTTTGTCTGCAGATTTTATATTGAATCGATAAAAAATTTTAAAATTAGCAAAATTTGTACCGAAGTTTATGAAGGAAAAACTGAACATATTCTACAGTTTCTTAACATCGAAGCAGCAATTACGGAAGTTTCTCTGAGAAAGTCAAATTTTTTCAAGGAGGTAATTTCAGCAATAGCATGGGCTAATGAGGGAAGTCGCTACTATAAATCATTATTTAAACCGCGCATAAATCCAAACGATACGCTTCAATTTACTAAACTGCCCAGCGCATTTCAAGGAGTGGAAACCTACTTCTTTTTAAAGGACGCTTTAAATTTTACCGAGAAAGGGGATTTCAACAATATAACTTTGAAAATAAGTAAAGACAATGATACGCTGGAAAATGTCGGTTTCCCGAAAGCGATACATGACGGTGATGCGGATATCAGCATTGGTCAATATCAATTTATTCCGTATCGATCAAAAGGAAAATATGGCCTACGCTACCTGCATGCACACGTGGACTCTGAGTAAGAATTAACCTCACAAACATAATTGCTATTAAATGTTGAATAAACTAAATTCTTACTTTTAGAAATGCCGTCATCATTTTTCGTCAACCTGAAATTCGGGGGTTTGGTTATTACTTTCGCTATTCATTTCAGCCATCAGTGTGGAAAGTTATTTTTCCGGTAACCTTATTGACATCTACTACTGCAACAGTTGTTGTATCTTACGTTGACGAAAATGCATCCGGGAATTATACGACTTTCAGAAAGTTTTTCAATCATCTGCTCAAAATACTATGGATAAGTCTAGAAATAATTTTGAATTTACCCATTAATTTTGAAAACGTGTCGCAAAATTTTTCATCCAAAAATGGGAAATTGTTTGTGCTGATGTCACTTTTGGTGTCTTGTACATTTCATACTTTATATGTTTCATCGTTGTCGTCAATGTTTACAATTCCCCAAGAAGCAATCACGCATTACTCACAGATACCCGAGTACGACTATTTAATTGTTTTAAATTCGGATACTTCAATTTTGAATCCACTTTTATTATCAGAATTGGGCTTAACACATATTTCGGAGGTAAATATGTGGAAGGATAAAGTGATTGATCAACTGTTGACATCAAAAACGGCACTTGTCACTAACACGAATGAATTCCGCCACTACAATCCGGAAACTTACGAAGATGACTTTCTGTGCGAAAATTTGTCGTTTCTGGTTCTGAGTAAGGCGCCTGTTCGTTCTGCACAATTAGTGAGACAAATGTCCCCATACCGTGATCAATTTAATATCAAGTAAGCATAATAATTGTAAATAAATGTGAATTGGTATTGACAATTTTAATGAAATGGTGCTTGTCCGTTATTTCTAAAGAATCCTTCACATGTATGAAAGTGGAGTTTACAGAAGGACTCAAATTAAAGTTGGAAAGCAGGTCCATGTGGACTGTGTCCTGGAAAAGCCACTGCGATTTGGGCCGGTAAGTTTAGGAACCGTTCTATTCCCTCTGATGTTACTTGCTTTCGGAATTTTGACATCCCTTGGATTAACATTGATTGAAAGTAGAGTATACGTCAATGAGAAGATGTATGGAATTAAAAATTAAAAGGAATTTGTTGTTCTGATTGAAATATGCATTTGAGTATATTTATAAAGATAAAATATGCATTCACTACACATTGTAAAACTGATTTCCAACTTGTGAGCATGCCTAGATGTTGTAACTAACTCTTTTATTTAATTGATTGCTCCATCAATTACTGTTTGACAATGGGAAGTAATATATACACAACAATTCTTTAATTATTGTATGGTCGAAATATACAAAAGCCGAAAAATGCCCTAGTTCGAATGGCAAAGTAAAAAGCTAGAAATGAAGGTAAAGCAGTGCAACGGTCAATAGTTTTAACTAACTTTATTTTATTAAAAATGGCAACAATTAAAATCTTATGTCCATACTCGGAACATAAACGAAGAGAACTCTGATTTTTTTGCTCCGTGCTCGGGGACTCTCGCAAGAGAAGACTGAAAAGTTCTTCACAGAAGAAACTACAGAAAACGTAATCTATACGAAGAACAAAGAACATTCTAGACTAAATTCTACATTCGAGCCCACCATTCTCGAGAAAAGACAAAGAGAAAGTAGAAACGTAATGAAATGAACAAGAATGTGGGCTACAAACTCACATGCTACAAAACAAAACAGCAATGAGAAAATAAAATACTTTTAAATAAAATAATTCATCCATCTTCGGATTATTTAAATTAGAAATTCTCCATCCATTTAATTAAACTACTTTATTGTCTTCGAGCTTGAACTGGCACCGCTGGTAGCAGTGGCTTCAGCCTTGGACGCATTTCGGGTTTCATCCTTTTTTTCCTCATAATTCACTCTAGAACAATTAAATATTAAATAGTGACATTTTTAAATTTAATATGCAAACATGTCGACAGTTAATATTCTAGCTAAAGCACTTAGTGCAGTTTGTAAAAAAATTTAACAAAATTGATTAATGAATTTTACTTACAATCGCACTCCGTTTTTAAGGACATGAGCGTCCGGGTGGGTCTTTCCACAGATCAACTAAAAATACATTTAAAAGATTAATTATTCATGAATAAGTTTTTAAACATAAATAGTTCATATTTAAGAAATTAAATTATGGCCAAATAAAACATCTAAACCTTAATGTGTTCATTAGCTCCAGGAAAAGTGAAAAAATCAGATCGACACTGCGAACATTGATATCCAGGCAAATGACATTTCTCCTGTGATTTCCAAAACAACAATTACAATTTTTTAAACATAAATAGTTCCTATTTACATAAATAAAATTAATTGTGGCCAAATGAAAAATCCAAACCAAATCCAATCGCCTTGAATTGGCTGAAGTTGCAGCCCAAAAGGAAGCTCCCCACCAGTTGGAGGCAGAAGAAGAGGAGGTGGAGTTTCCCGCTGACGGTTGAAATCTACGGAAAAGTCGTTTGAGCGTTGGCTCGTCCTTTCCTTTCAGAAAATTGTACGCCGATGTTACCTCCGTCGCGGTTGGTGCTCTGGCTTCTCTGACCTATCCCAACTTGCTTATCAGGGTGACAGCTGAGTATCTTCAGATGATACTTCTTTTTAACGTTTTCAAGCGTCACATCCGCCTCCGAGGTTATCCCAATGATCGAGAACGGGTTCGAGTTGAAGTTCCACTTCCGGTTTGGATCCGGCGGGCTCTGTGACCGTTGATTTGACATTTTCCCGTTTTAGTCGACTTTCAAATGTTTTAGTCACTTTAAATTAAAATGATTTTCAAAGTGAAACAACTCGAAAAGAAAGAAAAAGAAGTCCTTTTTATTTCCACTAATTCCACGCAAACACTGAATAATGGGGTTGGCACTGGCACAAAAATGTTTTTAAACAATTGAACAGGAATTAACAGAAAAACATGAATCTAATTCGCATTTCATTTTCAATTTTCAATTTTTCTTCAAAATTGTTTATGTTTGGTTTCGAGAATGATGCGGAATCTTTTTTGGCGAATTTCATTGATAAAAAATACTCGGCTTCGCCTTTTGTCTTCTCTTATCCTATCTGGTTTACATGATTCACCAAGTCTCAACTTGTCCCATTTGTTGGTTTGTTCATGCACGAAATATGATAGCAGCATAGAATCTGTTTTTATACACATCACCACCAGCTGAGTGTTACCAAGTTGAGTCAGATCAGAGCAGATGACTTTTCTTCTACAAAAAGTATTTTTTATGAACTTCTTTAGATTTAAGATCAAATTGATTGCAGTTAATTTAGGTTTTTAACTGGTGGGCGGTAACATGAATAAAAACACCAAAAATGAAGAACGCGAGGAAGATCTCGAAAATGAACCAGGTGGTGTCCAGGCAAGCTGGCGTTTCAATTTCGGAGGAAGCTAGCAAGGTAATTAATTAACTATAATAAACATTGATTAATCCGGTTGATTAGTATTAATTATATTATAATCAATTTCCAATAGTTAATAGTGCATTTTGTTATTTATTTTTAACATTTTAAAGTGGCTCGTTGTTTGGGGAATGGGAGTGGCGTCTGGAAGGACGAGGTTCTCCCGTACTTCCAGCAACCTAAAGCGAATTTAACGGTGACAGTTAAAATTGAGGAGGTTGCGACGGTTTATCGACCAGACCTACGTATTCATCCGGTGCTCAAGTAAACAGGAAGCGAGTGAATTAAAGGACCGTTACAACGGCGCCAGCTTCGACGAGAAGCAGACGCTTTACGTGGGTTTCATCGATGACAAAACTGGAGCTATTCCAGAGGAGGATTCAAAATTACTGGAGCCGTTCAATCAACCGTTACCCGAAGGACTGCTTTTGATACCTGAGTTCATCTCCTGTGCTGAGGAAGCTGAGCTTATCGAAAATTTGGCGGTGGATGGGTCATAATCAGAATCACAGTTAAAGAAAAGAGCCGTTAAACATTTCGGTTATGATACGGCTCGAACGACGTCGACCTCATGAGTCCGCTCCCACCTTATCAAAGCATTCCTGACTACGTGAAGCCCATTATGGATATGGAGAAAATGATTTCCATGGAATGTGTCCACGCCGAGCCGGAGCGGATAACTGTGAATCAATACTCACCTGGACAGGGGACTCCACTTCACTGTGACACCCACAGCTGCTTTGAGGGCAACATTAACATTATTTCCCTGAGTCAACAGCACAGTAATCAGTAATGGACTTCCGGCAGCCTCAAACAGACAAAATCTGCAGCGTGATACTTCCGCCAAGGAGTTTGCTGGTGATGATTGGCGAGTCACGATACGGCTGGACACATGCATCACTCCCAGGAAATTCGATATCGTCCCGGACAAGAAAAACGGTGGCATCACGGTTCTCCCAAGAAAGTTGAGAATTTAGAATTTCCCTGACTTTTCGCAAGCTGCCCAGTAAAAATCAGCAAGAGGCCGTCTGTCTCTGCAATTAATTAAATAATTATACTAAAACTTATTTAAGTTAATTTTGGTTAATTTACTCAATTTAGTTTATGCTTGTGGTTTATATCTTTTTTTAGAATTCCAAATCTGTGTGACTCCCACAAAGGCGAAATCTCCGAAGAAAATGCCTCCATCTTGGAAAATGTTTTGGTCCACAAGGTCTACGAAGAAATCGCGAGTCACTTCTCACAAACCAGACACAAACCCTGGCCCAACGTGAAAAAGTTTGTGGAGCAACTTCAACCTGGAGGCTGTCTTTTGGATGTTGGCTGTGCGAACGGAAAATATTTTGGGATTAATCCAGACATTTTGGAGGTTGGACTGGATAAGAGTATAGGACCGCTAACAAAGTGTCTCGAGAAAGCTCACGGGGTCATTCGGGCCAACGCGCTGAGTTTCCCATTTCAGGACGATTACTTCGAAGGCGTCTTTTACATCGCCGGTTTGCATCACATTGCCACAAAGGTAATTTGAAAAAAAATGGACAAAAATTATATGGTTATGGTTAGTCATGATCATGATGATCATTTTTGTATATATAATTATGGTGAACTTTGACCTATTCCAGGAACGACGCATCCAGTTCGTCCGAGAAATTCTCCGAGTTCTAAAACCCTCCGGTCAGGCTTTAATCTACGTCTGGTCCAAGGAGCAAAACATCGACTCTGGAAAGAAATCCACCTGGTGACCAGGTCCTGGTCCGAGAGATAATCGGAAAGAAACCTCTACAATCCTCCGGAAGCCTGTGCCAGAGAAGTGTCAAACTACACCTTCCTTCCGGTTCACGGAGCAGGAGTTTCCCGAAAATGACATGCTCGTCCCTTGGGTCAACACCCAGCAAACAAAGCAAAATGAGAAATGTGCCACCCACCATCGATACTACCATGTCTTCACCAAAAACGAGCTGGAGAACCTGATAAAGGAAATGACGCCGCCGACTAAGCCTAGAATCATTGACAGTTATTAGGAACAGGGAAATTGGGTTGTTTTGTTGAATAAAGTCTGATTAAAATATTGAATGAATATTCTCAATTTTATTTGATCTTTTAGAAAGGAAATATTTTCTAAACAACTATTGACATATAAATAAATAATTTAGTTATAAAATATTACATCTCATGAATTTAATCCCCTTTCGCCCCCTCTCAAATGTCCCCGGCTCCTGAAATTCTCTTGCTTGTTCTTGTGGCCCAGTTCATGAGTTCGCAGCGTGCATTTCTGGCGAAACGCTATTCCACAGAATTGACAGGGAAACGGACGCTCACCTTAGGAAACATAAAAAATATTTAAATTGATATTTTTGTAAATGTAAAACAATAGTTAAACTACAGCAATAATAATGTTTCTTGAAATTCTGGTCCAACGGACCCCCCAAAATCCCGCATTTCAAGGAATTTTTTTCGAACAGTGTTCGAAAACCCCCATTTTCATCGCTTTCATAGTTATTTCAGAGTTTGGAGTCAAACTCATTGAGCTGTTACCAAAATTCAACAACACAGAGGAAGCATTGATAGAGGCATTACTTCAGACGTTGTGTGAAAATAATATCGCACGGGAACGGTTGGTTCAGAAAATCACGACACACACAGAGAATCCATCCACCCAAGTTGAGTTGATGTTTGACGGCTTTGACGAAGTCTCCTCTGAAAATATTGACCTGGCCCATGAATGTTTAGAAACGTTAAAATTTCAATTGCGCCATCCGGGTTTGGGTAACCAGTCGCCCGCAACATATACAAGAACTCGAGAAGCGTTTTTCTGTTCTGGGATACAACATTCAAGCTTTTCAAGAGGAACACCAGATCGATTTCCTTACCTCATACTGGAACAGTAAAGGAATGTCCCTGGATTGGGGTAAACTACACATGTTTTCAGAAAACTGTATGCGCACTCTAAAGAAAAAATTGAACAAGAAAGATGAAGACATTGCTGGAATCCCTCTGCAATGTAGGATGATTGCGGAGGTATATATGCAAGAGGCTCATCTATTCTGTGATTCCAGAAACAGAAGCCTTGAAAATTGCCCAGACGCTACCACTTCCATCGACATTAACTGCATCGCCGATTTGTATGAGAAAATGATTGGATACAAGATTGAAAAATTCATTGGAACGTACCCCCTACAACCAGATGGAGTGCGTAATATTTGGCCTTTGCACATGAATCTTAGCTTGGAGTTAATTTTTCCTTCGCATGCACACAAATTCAAGGACACTCTGCAAATTGGATCACTCATAAGCCTGGACCATCTTGTAAATATTGGAATATTGGAACGCAAAGGTAGTACCGCAGAAGATTCAGCGCGCTTCATTCACAGAACATTTGCAGAATATTTAGCTGCTCGTTTTTTTGTTTTATACGATACAGCGCATTGCATGGTAGAATTAAAAAATAAGAGTAGGAGGCTTCATTTTCTTTTTGAACATGTGTTGGAATGTTCGGTTGAGAAGTGCGACCATTTCGAGACAACATACTACAAATGTTCATTCAAACATCCAGTACTTTGCTATTTTATTGATGCGCTTTTGGGTTCACAGTCCCATTGCTATTGAAAATTGTATTACTCAAAAGTCAACTAATTGCATCAGTGAAGTATTCTATGCTTGCATTCATTCAGACTTTGGCAACATCATCAGGTTTCTCCATGGTTTAAAGTATCCGGACGGTTTTGGAATTAATTTCGATTCTGTAATTTTGATTGACGGACCGACAATGGCGTCTTTGGATTTGTTAAAATTTTTACTGCAAAACATAAAGCATGAACCCTTGGTCGCAATTGAGGGAGAATTTCTACATACCCCGCTTCACGCAGCAGTGCGTCGTGGCAGATATTCAATTTTTGAGTACATTTTAAAAGAGCATGACTTCGAGAGATTAGTTACAAAAGAAAAACGCCTTCAGAATTTGGTGCATTGCGCCGTTCAATATACATCACATCGTGACCTCGACGAAATTCAAGATCTCATTCAGATTCTAACAGCTTTGTGTGACCTGAATAGTGAGATGATCAACAACTACAGCACCGCTTTAGAAGAAACACCAATTCTCGCACCTAGTGTTAACAATTTGCTTCTGAAAAAACTAATCGAATGCGGAGCAAATTTGTTCAGTTGTGATAACTACAAAAACACAATTCTGCATAGGGCGACAGAATATTTGTCCCCCACCGACTACTATGGTTTACATACTTCAGTTTATTCCAAGGGCTACCTTAACTGAACTACTTGAAATGTTCAATAAAAATGATGAGATCAGTTTTATCTGATTGTAAAACGTGGTCTTGTAACTCCAGATACTTTAAACCTAATTCTACAATTCTGTATCAACTGGATTTGATATAAACACGAGTGATAAAGACGGCTGCACGTCCATATTTTGTGCCATGGAGATTGAAAATGAGGATATGATACTTCCAACAGTTAAGCTGCTGTTAAAAAATGGAGCGGATCATACACGTGTGCGATCTAATGGAGATAGCATTCTACATTACGCTGCAGAGATGGGCCAAATTAACTGTCTTCGAGTTTTCTTAGACGAGAAGAAGATGAACGTCAATCAAATCAATGACTTCGGGGATACTCCAATATTCAATGCTCTTCGCAATCCCAATTCGGCTATGGTAACTGTACAGTTTCTTCTCGATCGAGGTGCTGACTACAAAATTTTAAATTCAATGCGAGAAAACGGACTGCACTACTCTGCCAAGTACTGTCAGCTGGAATGTCTGCAATTCTTTCTAAATCTTGGTGGCCTAGACATGAACCAGGCAAATGACGATGGAGATACTCCATTATTGTCTGCTCCCAGCGAATATGACCACAACATCATGGAAATCATTAGGCTTCTTCTTGGTAGTGGTGCTGATCACACGATTTCCAATAAAAAGAGAAACAATGTTCTACATCTTTTAGCACAGTGTGAAAGTGCTGAGTCGGAGTGTTTCAGCTACTTTGTTGGCCTTCCATCGCTTGACGCGAACTCAAGAAATTGCGACAATGACACTCCCCTGCACCTATTGCTCAAGACCATTTACAACCGCAACTATAATGAATTCCTCTTTGATTTGACCTCATTTGTGCATAAGATAGAAGAACTTTTGAAGCTCGGAGCTGACGTTAACGCTGATGGTGAGACACCGTTTGATATATATGAGCGAAACGACTTCAGTTTTTTGAAATGGGAAGATGAAGAAGAACTAATAAAGAAAGACTTGACAATCAGCGAACTACTAGAGGGTTCAGACTAAGAATATCACCAGGAGATAGATATTGTTCAATAGAAATAAAATACTCAATATCTTATTATTATGTAAATAGAAATACGTTTATAACATCGTTCTAATGCAACTTACAATTATCTAATTACCATAATGATTGCAGATTTTGTAAACATACATCACTCATAAATAAAAGTATTTTAAAATTTAATGTAACACGTGAAAAAATGTGCAATTTTCTAAAATAACTGTTTCTTTCTCCCTCTTTATAAAAATTCCCTGAAACATGAGTTAAATTATTATTGGTTCTGTGTGACGCTTTGCTTGTAAAAATGTAATCCTCCACTCGAGATTTGAACTAGAGTTCCTTGCAAACCGGTCAAGTGTTTTAATCCATAAACTACAGAGGCATTATTAGAAACACAGCGTCTTTATCTGGATGAGTAGCTGCCGCATGTAGGCACTGACTCGTCACTCATGTTTTGAAACTTACACACACGTATGACGTAAGCTCATAACTGCTAATTACTCGAAATAATTTTTACTCATACAGTATAACATTTTATTAATCAAGTGAAGTATGACTCATACTTCACTTGATTAATAAAATGTCGAAGCTACTAAAGTACTTACCAAGTAATATTTTAATTTATCTGTTTATGTTACATAACTTTTTATTTACTATTTTACTTTAGCTCTATTTCTATTACTACTACTACAGTACTACATATTAATGTGATATTGTATCTGGTATATTTATATATATCATCATTGAAGTAATGACGACTTTATATTATTATAAAGCGGAATGGGATAGGAAAGAATAATAGTGAATGCTAGAAAAAAGATATTCTCTATTTGAACTCTTGGAAGAGGGGTTTCCCAATCATTAAGGCAAGGTATCCATAAAAGGCGACCACAGCCAAACCGAAAATATATGAATTTCATTAAAAAAGTGTTCGAGCAAAAAGATTCAATTAATTTTTGAAAGCAGTCGTTAAAAATTGGCAGATAAATTCGACTTTCCATTTGGATTTCTAATATTTGGACAATCATATAAAAGGTTTGGATATCCCGAAAATGATAAAATAAGAGCAAATGTACTTTGCGAAATTCTTAAGTGATTGCGATACTCCTTGATCTGCACCGAAGTGCGAGCGATTGGGGTCAGGGTCAGGGTTTTATAAAGTGTCCCACAAAGGCGATCACCAAAGCCAAAAAACCACGACCTAAGTTAAAATATCCGTTAAAAATGACAAATTAATTGAATTGACTCTGAATTTTCCGTCTGCATATTTAAATCTAAATTGTATTGTCTTTACAGTGCCATTTCACTCGCTCTCCTGAGAATTCCCTCTCAATTTAATTTTAAATTCCAACTACAACTTCACTTGCTACTGAATATATGTAGATATGTAGGTATTTAGTTTTTCATATGACTCAACTACTAATCTGTAATCTCCAAAGTGATTGCAAGTTGCAAATTGTAAGTCAAATACATAAGTCTGGAAGACAATCAAATAAAATATCGACTTGCCTCTCGAAAAAAAAACTTTAAACATTATTATTTTCGGTTCCTTAACATTTACTTGGGAAAATCTACTATAACAAGTTTTAGTTATCATGTGACAAAATTCTCGGTACATTTACGATGTGATGTGATTCAACATGAACAGGGTGACAGGCAGGGTCATCATTCATGATTCATGAATCAAAAGATGAAGAAAGGAAACAACTGTTTAAGCAGAAGCTCTCATTTGCTGGAAATGGTCTACTGTGAAATAATTATTTAAATTTACCTAAAATTCTAAAACAAAATTGTTACATAAATAGTTGGTAAAGATAAATGATCAGGGAATTTCTTCGAACAAATATTTTTTTTAATAGTTTTTAATGGATGTGTGATTTATGTATTCTTTTCTTCATTTCATCGCTTTTTGATACTTTTGGTTAATACGTACTTAAATCCCATTTCATGTCTCTTCTACCGTGATTCACTTAAACTTGTATTTAAAATGTTTTTGCAAGTTGTATTTTTGTATGGCTTTTCTTCTTGAGTTTTATTTTCCGCACTTAAGTTTACAAGGGTTATAATATAAATCCTGTTTTAAAAAATTGAAGAAATATTGTTTCAAAGCTTTATCGTCATTGTTGACTGTTTAAGCTAAAAATAAACTCCATGTAACTAACAATATATTTTCCGTTTAAAATTTGGTTTTATTGTTGCCATTGCTACTTATGAATTACAAATGACGCAGTTATAATAATATAACATGGGGAATTTTGTAATTAAAGATAGTTAAGCTAATAGAGAAATCATTTATCATTTAATGTTTTTTATACCGAAACAGGTTAATAGATTTAAACTATGTAGATTAGTTTACTTAGGTATTTACAATTCTAAAACAGCATTACGGCATACCTACGTTAACAACTGCTTTCATAAGAGCCTCTGCGTTCACAGCTTTAACTAGTGATCCGGTAATACGCCTTCTTATAAGGTTGTCGCAAATTGAGCTCCTGAGTCTAGCATTGTTTTGGCCACGTCCAGTAAAGCTAGAACAACATACAACATGAAACTTAAACATAAACTGACGTATTGGGTTGAAGTATTGAAATTTATTTATTGTTCTCAGTTTCCATCTGAGTGGTTATTACCTTGTACAGCGACAGAATTGTCTTGGCGAACAAATCGTTGCCAAGCTGCTCCGTTGACGTTGTTCACCATCACAAATAATATTGTTTTTAAGTATATTAGCAGAAAATTCGACTTACGAAACATGTTTGACAAAGTTGAAATATTTCTTGACTAAAAATGAAATAACTTAAGTATTGCCAAAAACGAGAGTAACAACATGTAGGAGTGGTACATGTAGAATGATCAAGATGTTTTAAAAGTTGCGTTTATGCATTATTTTACTTAATTGATTTGCGTATATTACACACAACCTTAAAATAAGGTAGATGTTTAAATGATTTATATTTTCGTCGAAGGAAAATATGACAACATTAAATCGCAACTGCAAAGCCTATCCTAGTTTCAATTATCCTCAAGAAAATTAATAGAGCGTAATGGAAAGGTTTTTTGTGTATTGAATAATTTGGCATAGCGCTTCCAAATCTTGCATAGTAATAGATAATCAATGTTCCATCTCTGGTAAATCTTCTATTTTCCTTGAAGGAAAATATCAAAATATTATAATGCAACTTCAAGGTCAGATTCAATTATCGTCAAGAAAAGTAATAAAGCAAAGAATTTTTTTTTGTATTCAATAAATTATTTGGGCTAGTTAGACCGGACATTCACCATTCCACATTCGCCCGCCGGACTTTCACCATCCCACCTTAACCCGCCTCCACCTTAACCCGCCGCCACCTTAACCAGTCTCCACATTAACCCGCCTACAATTAACCCGCGTACACTTTAACCCGCCTACACCTTAACCCGCCACTTTCATCACCCGTTCCCAATATTATCAAATGGGTTTCGACTATGCTTTTAGTCC